>NW_020769988.1:3791-22127 GCF_900518735.1 Pseudonaja textilis
TGACCCTGACCCTGACCCTGACCCTGACCCTGACCCTGACCCTGACCGTAACCCTACCCCTAATCCTAACCCCAACCCTAACCCTCACCCTAACCCTAACCCTAAGCCTAACCCTAAACCCTTAACAACCCTAAACCCTAACCCCTAACCCCTAAACAACCCTAAACCTGAAACAACCCTAAACGCTAAACCACCCTAAACCCTTTATCCTCAAGCCTAAACCCTAACCCCTAACTCCATGTATGTATGTAGATGTACATGTAGATGTACATGTACATGTACATGTATGTAAGTTTGTATGTGTATATGTGTGTATGTTTGCATGTGTATATGTACATGTATGTATGTGCATATTTACATGTATGTCTGTATGTGTATATTTACATGTATATGTATGTTTGTATGTGAATATGTACATGTATGTATGTATTTGTATGTATACATGTATTTGTATGTATACATGTATTTGTATGTATGTGTGTATGAGTATATCTACATGTTTGTATGTGTATTTGTACATGAATGTATGTATGTGTATTTGTACATGTATGTTTGTGTGTGTATATGTAGATGTATGTATGTATGTATATGTGGATATGTACATGTATATGTGTTGTGGCTTCGGGCTTGGATTCAGCTCCTGTGATTGATATGAGTTCAAGTGAAGAAGTCATCGCAGAAAAATATGAGCCGGCCTGGCTTACTGATTGGACTGATAACCAGGATGAGGAGATGGACGTGACAAAGGACGACAGACCTGATGTATTAGAATTGTCAGGACCTTTGGCCTCCTCTGGTTCCTTATCTGATCAACAGCCGGGAATGGCTGACAGGGAAGTTTTGAGAGAGTCTTCTAGTGGAGATGAGAACTTGGAAAATTTGTGGTTAAATGTAAAAATTAGAAGACGGTTGAAAAGGCAAAATCAGCTGGAGCGAATGAGAAGAGCAAGTCATTAAATTAGCACGTTGCCTCAATGAATATAAAAGGACACAGCTGGGCTGGTACATTTTGCCAGGAACAAAATGACTATTTGAGTGAGGACGTTACAGCAAGGAGCTCTGAGACTGGAGATTTATTGCCAGGACTGGTTTGCCAGACAGAGTAAAGATTTATGCTGTGGTTTCTGCCAGCCGTTATCTTGTAAGACTTCTTTCCATTTGATTTAATTGTGAAACGGCTGCTTTCTGTTTTGTTCGTTTGAATTTCGAAGGGGAGTCATAACATATATATATATGTATTTTTGTATGTGTATATGTACCTGTATGCATGTATGTGTATATGTACATGTATGTGTATATGTACATGTATATGTATGTATGTTTGTATGTGAATATGTACATGTATGTATGAGTATGTATACATGTATTTGTATGTATGCATGTATGTGTATATGTACATGTATGTGTTGTGGCTCCGGGCTTGAATTCAGCTCCTGTGACTGATATGAGTTCAAGTGAGGAGGTCATGGCAGAAAAATATGAGCCGGCATGGCTTACTGATTGGACTGATAACCAGGATGAGGAGATGGACGTGACAAAGGACGACAGACCTGATGTATTAGAATTGTCAGGACCTTTGACCTCCTCTGGTTCCTTATCTGATCAACAGCCGGGAATGGCTGACAGGGAAGTTTTGAGAGAGTCTTCTAGTGGAGATGAGAACTTGGAAAATTTGTGGTTAAATGTAAAAAATAGAAGACGGTTGAGAAGGCAAAATCAGCTGGAGAGAATGAGGAGAGCGAGTCAGTAAATTAGCACGTTACCTCAATGAGTATAAAAGGACACAGCTGGGCTGGTACATTTTGCCAGGAACAAACTGACTATTTGAGTGAGGACGTTACAGCAAGAAGCTCTGAGGCTGGAGATTTATTGCCAGGACTGGTTTGCCGGACAGAGTAAAGATTTATGCTGTGGTTTCTGCCAGCCGTTATCTTGTAAGACTTCTTTCCGTTTGATTTAATTGTGAAACGGCTGCTTTCTGTTTTGTTCGTTTGAATTTTGAAGGGGAGTCATAACATGTATGTATGTGTATATGTACATGTATGTATGTATGTGCATATATTCATGTATATGTATGTATGTATGTGTATATGTACATGTATGTATGTATGTGCATATGCACATGTATATGTATGTGTATACGAACATGTATGTATGTATGTGTATATATTCATGTATATGTATGTATGTATGTGTATATGTACATTTTATTTATTGATTTGATTTATTTGATTTGTCAATTGTTTACAAGATAACAAGTATAAGTGTATACATAGTTATGAATACATGAAATGGGTACATATAAGAAAAATAAAAGAAACAATAGGACAGGGACGGTAGGCACGTTGGTGTGCTTATGCACGTCCCCTAGAGACCTCTTAGGAAAGGGGTGAGGTCAATAGTAGACAGTCTAAGGTTAAAGTTTTTGGGGTTTGGGGAAGAAACTACAGAGTCACGTAGAGTATTCCAGACATTGACCACTCTGTTGCTGAAGTTGTATTTCCTGCAATCAAGTTTGGTGCGGTTAACCTTGAGTTTGTATCTATTGTGTGCTCTTGTGTTGTTATGGTTGAAGCTGAAGTATTCATTGACAGGTAGGACATTGCAATGTATGATTTTATATACCATTCTTAGATCAGACTGAAGATGGAGTAATTCAAGGTTTTCTAGGTCTAGAATTTCAAGTCTGGTGGCATAAGGTATTCTACAACGAGTAGAGGAGTGGAGAACTCTTTTTTTTTTAAGAACAAGTTTTATTGATTTTTGAAGGCAAACAAAACATAAAAGTATAAAACCTCCTTTCTAAGAATTACTTATAAATTTTAACAAGGCAAATAAAGCATTATTTTTTAAGACATAGTTCCACATTATCACATTTCCATTTACACATATATATCTTTTCCAAATTTCTCATTATTTCTCCCTTCACTTTTATTCAATTATATTTCTTTCTATCAAAGTTTTAGTAATTCTCAATCAGTCATAAGCAAACAAAATACATAACATAAAACAAGACATAAAAAAAATAAAACCTCCTTAATTGTCATTTATACATGTCATTTCTAAATTTCTCTCCCTTTAGTTTTATTCCTCCACGGTTTTATTAATTCGCAATCAAAATAACTAATCAAAACACAAAACATAAAACATAAGACTTCTTTTGAAAAGTGGCTTAGCCCCGGGTTACATCTTTTTTAACAGACCTAAATCAAATTCATGCTCACCTTATGTACCATTCATATCTTATTAACCATTTTATATTTTCTATATTACTTCTCCCATCTTTTCACTCTCTTAATTATGTTTTATTTATTTCATCTTATTTCAAAATCATTATGCTTATATCTTTTGTCCGTTCTTTTCCAATCATCTATTTATCTCTTCTCTTTAGCAAAGAATTTCCCCTGTAATTGCTTTTAAAGTGTGACGCCTTCCCCTAAAGTAAAACTTAAAATAATACATAATTTCCATCCTGATTCTGCATAGTACATTCTACATATTACAACTTAAAATAAAAGAATAATAAACTTATAGTATAGTTAAATATATAATTTCCATTCTAATTCTAATTCTGATTAGTACTTTATTTTAGAATAAGAAAATAAAATATTAAGTTTATAATAACATTAAGACAATAACGAATTAAACTATAACTAAACATTAATCATTTTACACATTCTCCTTAATATTTTATTAAATATTGAAATCTATCATTATTAAACATTAATATTTTATTAAATATTCCAATAAACTATTTCAAATGCGAATACTACAATACTATCTTATGTACTCTTGCAGAATCTTTCTTTAATTATGCACTATCCATTATCCTTTATCTCTAAAAAAAATTTGCTTTTTGAGATCTTGTTCTAGCCCGTGGCTTTTTTTTTTTCTTTTTCCTTCCCTTTCTTCTCCAGTCTGGTCTTTTTTGCCCCCCCCTCTCCTAGCCTCCCCCTTTTTAACTTCCCCTCTCTGTTGTAATTCTCTTTTCAATTGCCTTCTAACATTGTACCTTTTTTTCACCCTATTTTTCTTTTTCTTGGTTGTTTTATTAGATCTAAAATTCTCATTTTTCCTTCCTCTCTTCCCATTTTCTTTCTTAATCTAACTTTTTAGTCCATTAAAGATGGCTTCTTCCTTTTCTTCTTCTTCTTCTTCTCCTTCTCCTTCTTCCTCAAGTATTTGCTGGTACGTAGAAACTGCCATTTCTAAAAAGCGGATCTCCTCTGTCTTCCGCTGCCCCTTCGGGGTAGTGACAACCCCCAAATCCAGTTGGATCAGGGGTACCTCAGCGGCGAGCGCAGCAGGGACCCGCAGAGAAGCGGATTCCTGCTGCCGCCGAAGCCTTGCAACTGGAAGTCCAGGAGTGGAGAACTGTTGTTGTGAAATATTTCTGGACTTTCTCAACTGTGCCAATATCAGATACATAATGTGGGTTCCAGACTGATGAGCTGTATTTGAGTATTGGTCTAGCAAATGTTTTGTATGGTCTAGTTAGTAGAGTGATATTACCAGAGAAAAAGCTATGTAGGATTAGGTTAACAACTCTTAATGCCTTTTTGGCTATGTAGTTACAGTGCTCTAGCACTTAGATCATTAAAGATGAGTATTCCAAGGTCCTTTACAGAGCTTGGATCATCAACAAGATCTTGACTATTCAGCTTGTATTTTATTTTCTGATATTTTTTGCCAATATGTAAGACAGAGCATTTATTTGTTGAGATTTGAAGTTGCCATTTGTTTGACCATTCTGATACATAGTCAAGATCTTTTTGAAAGGTAGCAGTATTGTCTGTGGTATTGAACAGCTTTACATCATCAGCGAAAAGAACGCAGTTGTTCTTAATATGATCACAGAGGTCATTTATGTAGAGTATGAAGAGAGTTGGTCCTAGAACACTGCCTTGGGGGACACCACTATTGACAGGTACAGAATTTGATAGGGCGCTCCCAATTTTACCCATTTTTTGTCTCTTTGACAGCAATGCTTCTATCCAGTTATGCAGTTGTCCAGAGATACCATAGGATTTTATTTTTAGGAGTAGTTTGTCGTGTACCACTGAATCAAAGGCTTTACAGAAGTCTATGTAGATTGCATCTATTGCTTTGTCCTGATCGAGTTGTGTCGTCCATATGTTTTTGCAGTGTAAGAGTTGCAGATTACAGGATAGTTTTTTCCTGAAACCAAATTGTTTATTGGAGAGTAGGTTGTTTGTCTCTAAGTGGAGAGTGATGGATTGGTTATTAATTGATTCCATGACTTTACAGGTGATGCAGCACAAGGAGATTGGTCTGTAATTTTCAAGTAGGCTCGGGTCTCCCTTTTTGAAGATGAGTATGACTGTGGCTTGTGACCATAGGTTAGGCAAGGAGCTGGTCCTGAAAGATTTTTCAAAGATTATGCGTAGAGGTTTGGCTATGGCAGTGGATAGCTTTTTTAAGAAGTAGGCACGTATTCCATCCAGTCCAATAGATAGAGATGGGTTTAGATTGCATAGTGCTTTTTCAACATTGTCTTCTATAAAATCGATATGTATTAGATCATTGTAGTTATCTGTGGTTCAGCTAGGAAATACTGGGCGTGATCCATTGCTGTTTACAAATACTGAGCTGAAGAATGTGTTAAAGAGGTTTGCTTTGATGGTGTCGTCGTTGCAGTCTTTGCCTTTAGGTCCTTTCAGGGGTGGGATGGGCTTTGAGTCTTTTAGTTTGTTGTTTACAAAATTGTAGAAAGCATGGGTGGAATTTGTGCTTAGAAGGTTTTCCTCTTGTTTAATGTGATAATTGGTGCATTCAGTCTTTATCTGGTGGCATAAATTTTTGTATCGGCTTTTGAAATTGACAATGTGACCAGATTTGTTTTTCCGCCAGTGATCTCTTTTTGGATTGAAGTTTCCTTATTGTTATGGGTAATCTGTTTTTTTGTTTTGTTTTGGGAGTTGTTGTTGGTACATATAGTTTGATGACTCTTTTGACTTCAAATAAATTTTATCTTGTAATGGTCTTCAACAGTATTGCATCCAGTGAATAGAGATTGCCAATCAAGGGATGAGAGATCGCTGTCTATAAGATCATAGTTGCTTTTTTTGAAGTTATAATTGGGGATTACATCATTTTGGTGATTTTTGTGTGGGCGTATGTTGAGACAAAAGTCACTCATATTGTGGTCACTGCTGGAAAAGGGTTCTTTAGTTTGTATTCCGTAAATTAAATTCAAACTATTGCAGAAGATGAGATCGAGGCAGTTGTTTAGCCTAATGTTGTTGGTTACTAGTTGTTCCAGTCCCAGATTTGTAACAGCATTGTAGAAGGTTGCGTGTATGGTTTCAGTTGTACATTCATTTAGGGTCCAGTCAATATGAGGCAGATTGAAATCACCAAGAAAGATAAAAGGGTATGGGCAGGATGCTGCCCATGCTAGTAGTGTATTTAGCTTGTTTACATGTTCAATGTCATAATCAGGTGCTCTGTAACATAGTTAGAATCGAATTGTGATATTTAAGGATAGTTCACAGATGATGGTCTCAGGAAGAGCAAGCTCCTGGGTAACTTGGATATTTTTTAGATGTAAGGACTTTTTATAGAAGATAGCAACACCACCTCCTCTATGAATTTCACGATCTGATTGGTAAACATGATAGTCTGTTACTGTGGTAATGGAGTCAGGGAGAGATGCGTTGAGCCATGTTTCACAGACAAATATAATGTCGAATTTAGCCATATTTGGTAAGAGGAAAAATTCAGGTATTTTATTCGCGAGGCTTCTTGCATTGAGTAGCTTGCATTTAAGGCCAGCAGTAGTTGGAATTGAGGTAGTTAGGGGCATGCGTGCCTAGTCTTGGGTGATGGTGGATTGGTTGAGGTAGGGTTGTGGTTGAAGGTTAAAGCTGAGTTGCGGGTTGTGTGACTTACTTTTGATACAGTCAGCATGGTAGTCAATGTACAGGTCCTTCTCTCCATTGTCTTGACGTTTTTTGAGTTCAGTGCAGAGTACACGGGAGCAGGCACATTGCTGTATGGTTAGGTCAGGGCGACAACGGAAGTTCTTATGGTTGGTGTTGGTTTTGGTGAGTGAATTTATAGTGTAAATGAATTTACGTTTGCTTGATTCATTTTTGCAAATGACCCTGCAGAAGCGTGGGGCCACAGAGCCATCTCTGTTTTTGAGCTCTCGGCCAATGCGGGAAATGTCAAGTATTTCATCAGGGGAGATGGTTGATGCTTGATAATCACTGATGATGTTTTGGACAGTTGTGATGTCATCATTATCATTGATGTCCTCTAGACCAAATAAGATGCCGTTTGGACATTTCCGTTCACGCTCAATAGCTTCTCTGATGAGGATTGGGATATCAATATTTGTCTGGGTTATATTTTTTGGGAATTGGGTTGTGGATTGGGTTGTGGTTGTTGGGTAGAGATGTGGTTTGTAGCTATTGGATGTTCAGGTTTTTGCATTGTGTCTTTTTTTTCGAGGTTGGATAATCTTTCTTTTAAGGCGTCCAGGGATGCTACTATGGTGTCAAGGGATGTTAATCATGTTTCAATGGTATCAACTCTTTCAAACAGATCCAGTTTGGGTCTGCATGATTTGCAGAGATATGGAAACTCATTGGATGATTCTAGGTATTGAATCATTTGCTCGGGTAATCCCAAGCAGTCACGATGAGCGTATTTGTTACACAGAGAACATTTGATGGAGTTTTCATTATCCTTTAGAGTTTTGTAGCATTTAAGGCATGTGCAGGAGTCTTGTGGTTCATTGGTGGGGATTACTTTCTCTTTAGGTTGTGGTTTGGCATTGGATTTTTTTCTTGGCATGGTAGGTTTGTTAAGATAGTACGTTGATTGAATTAATTAATGGAACAATTTTGGGTAATCAATATAGCCAATATCACACCACTCAATCAATTGCAGTAATCTCTCTAGTCAGATAATTTTCCTAAGCAACGATCAGCCTAATCAATTAATTACACTAATCACTAATCAATTAATTACACTAATCATTAATCACACTGTTCAATTAAATTCACTAATCACTGATTTTACTAATCAATTAAATTACATGAATCTTGATCTTTTAAACTAGTCAGTAATCACACTATTTGCACTAAACACTCTAATCACACTAATCAATTAAAACAATAAATCAATTAAACCATTAATAAAATATTTTATAGAAATTGATTGTCTAATCATTGATACAGGTGATGAGGTAGAAAAGTTGTAAGTTTTGAGGTAATGAATTAATGAGTGTTTGATTAAAGTAATGAGGTAGTATTGAGAGTCTGCAAGGAAAGGGTTGTTTGTTTTACTAGCAGCTGTGGTTTACTGGATGAGAGGAATTTATTGCTCTGATTGCTGCTGCTATTACTCTGTAAACAATAGGCTGTAACAAGATGTTCAAAGCACGCTGGGTTTTTGAAAGAGAGCAAAACTCACTGAATTAAAATACATACCAAAAAACAAGCCCCAAAACACTAGATTCTGAAGCCGTGGAGCCCTAATAATGCTAGCGGGGCTCCTGCTAACTGATCCGGAGCCCTCCACTCCTTCCCCAGAGAAGTGAAGCTCTTTCCATCGAGCCCTATTAACCACACTGGTGGAGCTCTTGAACTGGATCACTTGGAGCCTTCAGAGTGCAAATATCGTACCTTTATTTAAATCCCTCACACAGCTGATAGAAGTATCTTCCACGCCAGACAGTGCGTTTCCATTAATATCCCCCACACAGATTCCCCAGAGCCACATCATACAGCTGGCAGGGAGAAATAAGGAGGGAGGAGAAAGCCCTGAGGCTCTTAGGAGCCAAAAGTCATCCTGGATGGCAGAGGAATGCTTCGGTGGTCGAGAGGAGAGGAGAGTCTCCTCGACTGACCCGAAGAAAACCCCTCCATCTGAACTAAAAAGAGAACTGCCAGCATGGCTAAATCGAAACCAGGAAGGCAGCTGAGACAGAAGTGAAAAAGAAAGGAAAGATCTTGTAACAGCGTGCTTAGTCTTGGTAAGAATCACTCCAATTTCTGCAGTGGAATTTTCCTTGGAAAGTGGGACTCAAAGGAGGAAAATAGCTGCGATTAACGATCTGGAGTGACTGTCAGATTTAGTTTTTTTTTAAAAAAAGATATTGCAACTAGAAGTAACTTTAAAAGTAAAGGACAGATTGGATTGATTAACCCAAATTTCTGGACTGTATTTTTACTACTACTCAACTTGAAGAACTTTAGGAAACTATTGTAAAACAATCTTATTCAGAGACATATTGATTGTAGTTAAAGTGTTTTAATTCAGCAAGTTTTGCTCTCTTTCAAAAACTGTTCCCTTCCCACCAATGTGATTCCTATTTTTCTACTTGCATTTTACCTGCTTTGGAACTGCTAGGTTGGCAGAAACTGGGACAAGTAACGGGAGCTCACTCCGTTATGCGGTGCTAAGTGTTAAGGTAATTCCCCATTAGGAGAATGAGTGCATACAGGGAGACGTATAGAGAGTAGTGTTGGAATAATACACACAGAGCACACAGATACACTGTACAGTAAATGTAGGTTTTTACTTCCAGAAAGGTTTAAGCAAAGTCCAAAATAAGCAATCCAAAGTCATTCACAGGTAAAATCATTCAGTTTTTCAATCCAGGGATAGTTCAGTAACAAAGTCCAGTGTCAAAAAACAGTTCAGTATCAGACTTACATTAAATCCAGTAATATCAGTCAATTAGAAGAAATGGAGCAACGGCAATACTTTCCAACAGAAGGAAACAGAGATACACTCAGACACTCTCTTCTGAGACTCAGACTAAACAACCCAGGTTTCTGGCTCCATCTTATGGCTGTTTGAGAAACCACACCCAATTGCATGGTCTTGCATTCCCTTAAAGATATAGTACTAAAATGTTTATACTGGTTTATATATTTCTAACCCAAATACAACAATCTTCCAGTAATGTCACCTAACACTAGGGATTCGAACCACTGAACTGCTGACCTTTCTGATCGACAAGCTGAGCATCTTAGCCATTGAGCCACTGTGTCCCTTAATAGCAATAGACTTACAGTATATACTGCTTTACTGGCCTCTCTAAGTGGTTTACAGAGTCAGCCTATTTCCCCCAACAATTTTGGGTCCTCATTTTACCCACCTTGGAAGGATGGAAGGTTAAGTCAACCTTGAGCCTGGTGAGATGTGAATTGCCAAATTGCAGGCAGCCAGCAAGCAGCAGAAGTAGCCTGCAGTATTGCACTCTTGCCACTATGGCTCATAGTAGAATAATGGGACTGCTTTACAGGGTGGCAAGTATGACCAATTAGAACAAGAGGCACTAAATCTAGTAACTTTCCCCTCCTGGCAGCCTGGCAGATAAATATAAAATTAAATTTAAAAAAATTAAAATTAATACGTTGGCCTGAAACTTCCTCTTGCAAAACCTAGGGCCAGCCCAACCTACTTACGGATTCCTACCTTACATGAATATGTTCTATGTGACTCTCATGGCGTGGCTTTTCTGCATAGACACATTACTCTGCCTTTGGCTTTGAACATTGGTAACTGGCTCATCAGAGCCCCACCCTACATAGGGGAAGTATGTGCAACACACCGAAAAGACTTGAGTTTCTACAGATACAGAAGACTATGAGTCCCACCCGAATCCTTTAGTTACTCCAAGGTGGGTTCTGTCCATTGTTAGTTTTCATTTCATCCATGGATTTGGGGCGGAGTAGAATTAGCCTGCTAGATTTGTTAACTGAGTGATGATAACTCATATTCTGGTTTTATTGCTGTTAAGAATTTGTCAGTTAGTAGCTTCCAGGAAGGGAACCCCTCCCATTCCTCTGGCTTGGTATGATCCATGCAAATAACTCCCACTGGTGGCAAGTGAGAAAGGCTCATTCTTGTTTTGACTGAACAGGGGAAAACAGCTGAAACAGTTTCCCCAGCTGATAGTCTGGACAAAAAAATAGATCTTTATCAATGGTCCTCCGAATCCCCCTTCGCAGGAGTGCCAGCTTCACTCCTGACCACCAACCTGGGGCAGAGATCTCCACTTCGACCCCTGTGAAAATGGAAGCCAATGTGGTGGTCCTAGGAGCAGACCACGTGGGAAAGTCAGGTAAGTTGGCAACAAAACTACTCTAGGGCATTTGCTATTTTAGGCTGCAAAATAATCTCTCTCTGCTAAAAAACAACAACAACAACACTGAAAGAAACTTGCAAACATGCAATGCAAGCTTCTGCAGGGTATCAGTTAAAAGTAAAAGTTGCCCTGCCCAGAAATGGTAGACAGGTAAAATGCAATGCTGCAACATTTAATGAGTGATACTATTTAGATGTGGCTAAACAGTTCTCTGCTCCATTAACTAAACAAATTACTAACTGGCTTGTCAGATTCCGTAAGTGTTGCAGAAAAGCGAAAGGGAATTAAGGTGGTTGTTCACAATTCTCATCTTCCATGCACTTCCATTGCAATTATCTGCATGTTTAACACAGAGTGAGTCTTGTTGAATTCAGAGATCTCATGCCCATTTTTAGCTTGTTATTTTTGATATTGAAATGTACAGGGTCTGCACGAAAGATTAAAAATAGGGTAATGTGTTAAAGAACAAAGGTAAATGTTGAGAACACAGGTCTTTAAGTATTTGAATTTTATTTGGAAGCTGGGTTTATTTTTAATGGGCGGGGGGGACAGCTTCCAATTTTTTTTGCTGGGGAATGATAACATCCTTTCCCATTCCTCCTCCTGCCCCATCTGTTCTATATAACAGTTTAAACTCCCACTCTTTTTCACAGCTCTGACGGTGCGTTTCCTTACCAAAAGGTTTATTGGGGAATATGGAGACATGGGTGAGTGTTTGGATCTTTACACAGTTTGGGGCTGGTTAATAATCTCTTTCATCCTAGGAATGGTGGGTGATGGATGGACCATCAAATTGGACACCCACAAGAAAACTACCAGAATATCTCTTGGGTTTTCACCTTGGCTGCTGTAACATATCTGGACTTTAACACCTAGAATTCCCCAGCCAGCCTTGCTGGGTGGAGAATTCTGGGTGTTAAAAGTCCACACATCTTAAAATAGACAAAGTTAAGAAACAGTGGGCTAAGGGGTGATAGGGAAATAAGTAAGTTTCAGATTCATAGAGACATAAAAAGCAAACTCAGAATGCTACCCTGTGTTTATCTATGGGGTTTCAGAATTGAATAGAAAATAGGATTGGGTTGGGGGTAGAATAGAATAGAATAGAATAGAATAGAATAGAATAGAATAGAATAGAATAGAATAGAATAGAATAGAATAGAATAGAATTCTTTATTGGCCAAGTGTGACACACAAGGAATTTGGAAGGTACATTGGAGAACTTCTAGTCCAACTCTCTGCTCAAGCAGGAGACCCTATACCATTCAGACAAATAGCTGTTATGCTCCTGGTGGAGACTGACTCTGAGGAAGAAGAGGAACAGCCAACAGGGAGTGGAAGTGTGGCTCTGGAGGTTGTGGAGGAGGCTGGGGAAGGGAAGAGGCTGGCTGAGCAGTCAGAGGAGGACCCAGACCCATCTCCTCTCCATCCTAGGGCACACAGGGAGGAGAGGATAAGGGAGAGATGTGGTTTCCTCAGGAGGAGAGAACCTTGATCCTCTTCATGGGCTGCAGGTGTGACAACTGAAAAAAAGTTTGGATGTATGTACTGGCAAACGCTGGAAACAAATCATATAAATATATCTAGTTTATAGTCCCTCTCTGAGTTTGGTGTGTGTTATCTGTGGACATCCTCCATCCCTTATCTTGCCTAGTTTGTGTTGCTTTTTCCTTCTTCATGTAACTGTTGGTGTGGGGTTTTTTTTGTCTTCCATCAAAGATATTCGGAGCTTGGAAGCAAACTGAAGGAATAAAAGGGGCTTCCCCTGTTTTCTGTGACTGTGTTTTTTTGTATCCCACCCTTGATCATCACAGTCTCTTCTTAAAAGCCTCCAGTGATGGAGCACCCACAACTTCTGAAAGTGAGCTGTTCCACTGGTTAATTGTTCTCACTGTTAGTAAGTTTCTCATTAATTCCAGATTGGATCTCTCCTTGATTAGTTTCCATCCTTTATTTCTTCTCTTGCCTACTGGTGCTTTGGAGAATAAGCTAACCCCCCTCTTCTTTGTGGCAGCCCCTCAAATACAGGAATACTGTTTTCATATCAAACATATGACATATATTGTGTCATATATGCTATATGACCACATAGGTAAGATGGCTAACAACTTGAAAAAGAAAATGGATTTAAGTTTTAAAACATAATTTCAAATCAAATTTCAATTTCAAATGAAGTTCCATAGGCTTCAAAATCATTTAGTATTGAAAATCCTACCAAAAGAGATGGTGTTTTTTTCCCTCCAAAATGCTACGGTAAGAGAGGGGAAACTGAGCAGCACCAAATTAAACACAGTATTTGACCAAGATCACATGATACTCTGAAGTGATAAATGATTATTTTAAGATCACAGCGGGTGTTTTTAGAACACTTGAGGTAGAACCTAAACAAATCCAGGCCAATTTAGCCAGGCCATTAGCAAGCTTTACACATCTTGTCCAAAAGGAAAATAACTCTTATTTTAAAGCAATACCTCCAAAGAAGAAATTAGGCTGAAAAAAGCCAGGTTTGCTCTCCATGTCATCTTCAGACCATTTCATTTTAAAGAAAAATTATTTATGTAAAACATTTTCAGATAAGTGCACAATAATAATGGTAAACTACATGCCATAGTTTATATTCTAGAGTGGAAGGACTCACTATCATGCAATATCCAAAGTTGATTTGTTTCATTTGGCTTAATGGAATGTGTGAATTCAGTCACTTGTGGTTTATTTAAAAAACATTATCAAGCTAACCTTGGCTTGGTCACCACCTTGTTTGAGGACAAAATGCTCTTTCTTTCCTTCCGCTATGAAATTAACCAATATAATATCAGAGTTACATGGTGGAAGAAAAACGATTTAAAAGAAGACCAATGAAAAGCCAGCATAGGGCATGTATTAGGGCATTGAACTAGGACTGGAAACACGCAGGTTCAAGTCTCCCCTCAACCATATGGCTCACTAGTTTGTCCTGAACTTTCTGCTTTTCTCCACCCAGAATCTGTCTACACACACAGTTTGGCAGTAGAAGGCAAAGAGATTCTTTTTCACATCTGGGACTTTCCTTGCTCACAGGTAAGAAAGTAAGGATCACTATAAATATAAATCAGTGTCTGCATTTGTGTGCATGTATAGTTCAATATAGTTAAGGTTCAATGTAGTTATATAGCAGGGGTGGGCAAACTACAGCCCGCGGGCCACATCTGGCCCGTTGGTCATTTTAATACAGCCTGCCTCTGAAAAAAAAAAAATCCCCTCTGAAAAAAAAATTGGGGCCGGCCAAAAGAGACCCCGCGCTGTGCGCCATAAAATCGCACACACAACACGGAGCTGGGCAGCCACTTCCCTGGTGGCGGGGCTGAGGTCGCTGCCCAGGGAATGCCCACTGCTTTCCCTCCACCCGGGCTCCGCTCAGGTATCCGGCTGGGGCTGTCAGGAGTTGCTACCGCGGGCACAGCTCCGCGCGGCTCCAGTCCCACATTGCCTTGGGAAGGGAAAGGCAAAACCAGGAGCCGCTGAGCCTGAGCCTCTGGTGCCACTGCTGCCGTTGCAAAGCGCCACCGCGGCTCTTCCTTTTTGCCTTTCCCTTCCCAAGGCAATGCGGGACTGGAGCCGCACGGAGCTGCGCCGGCGATAGCAACTCCTGACTCAGGGGGCCTCCGAGGGGAGGGGAAGGAGGAGAAGAAGGGGGGAGGGGGGGGCAATTCCCAAAAAATCTTGTGCTGACCCGGCCCGTCTGTCAAATTTTAAAAGTCAATGTGGCCCCCGAGCCAAAAAGTTTGCCCACCCCTGTTATATAGTTACCTTTCAATAACAAAATACGTGCCTAATAAAATCATTCTTCCCCTCCCCCACCTGCATTGTTTTTGGCTAATGACCATTCTCAAAGACAAATAAAGAAAATATATGCAGTAGGGTTGTGCATAGCTTCATTTTAGAAGCGGATTTTTAGAATAAATGGTTGCACAAATGCAAGACTTGTTTGCAAACTTATTAAAGCACCATGCCTGCATCAGTCTGGAAAAAGACATGGATTCCTTAATGAGATCAAGACAAGGAATGTGTTTATGCTCCCACCCATTCTAAAGCAGCTCATCTTACATCTAAAGCCCTTGAGTTGACATATATAGTTCTTTACTATCAAAGTATGGGAGAATATAGAACATGATAAAAACTCTATGCTGGTTGGTTTTGTAAAAAAAATATCCTTCCCTTTGCATTCTTTGAGGGGTGAATTCATTGTTATCTATATGGCTCCTGGCTACTTACCTATACTTTGGTTTAATTTTGAGGTCAGTTTTCTTTTCAGTTCAAGCAATAGGCATAGTATGTTGAGGCTTAACTCCAAAAAGGCTTGGGGAAGAAAAAGTGAGAATAAAAACTGGGTTTGACTTTTAATTTAAATTTAATGAAAATTAAATTACATTAATTAAGTACAATTATGTGAATGTTTCTGATGCAATCAATAATTTTAACCTTCTGACATGTTATGATTTGGTGGATTCTTTTGGAAGGACGCTGGGGCCCATATCCAAAGATTCAGCCGGCTGAACACCAGCTGAATGGGATTTAACTAACATAGACATCTCTCACACCAGACTTCATTTTGGTAGAAGTTGTGTTTTCACATTGCACCAAGCCACATTATGATTTGCTTGCTTGTAATTATGAACATTGTGGTTTATAAGCCATGTTGTACCTATTTTTATTCTATTGTTGTTGTCAGTATTTTCATGAAGTCTACCAGAAAGTTCTGATAGGTTTGGATAGTTTTTACAAAAGTATCCTTCCTAAGGATCTAGGAGAACCAAAGACATTGTGATAATATTTGGGCTGTTCTGGATGGTGCAACTTCTGTAATACAGGAGTTGAGGTTCTGTCCACTTTCTCCAAGTGCTTTTCCAGAACTTTTGATATGATGCCAAACACACAAAGCCATCATTAGCCCGACTGCTTTTGTTTCCCACATTTGCTCAAATAATTATCACTTTCAGACCAATCAATTAGCCAAAATGTTGCAAATGTACGTGTTTTCTTATTCAGGAGAAGTCAGAGGAGAACTCATCCAAAGACAAACGCATCCAATGGGCTGATGGATTTGTCTTGGTCTACAGCATCTGTGACCGTGCAAGCTTCAACAGTGTCCAACCCAAAGTCCAATTCATCAAAGCCACCAAGGAAAGTCCAAGCCAGGAGAAAGTGCCCATTGTTATTGTGGGCAATAAGCGAGATCTACACCATCACCGGGAGGTTTCCAGTGAAGAGGGACGTCTCCTGGCCCTCTCCATGGACTGTGAATTCTATGAGGTATCAGCAGCTGAAGCCTATCATGGAGCACTCATGGTCTTCCATGGCTTAGCAGAACGTATCTGTGAGGCTAAGCTGACCCTGAAAAAAGGCACAGGAATCCGCAATATTGTCAAGAGTGTATCCGCTGTCTTTGCTCGGAAAAGAACAGACTCAATGTGAAAAAAAAGCTAACTTTCTGTAAACACTGTGGGAGAACATCCTGGTTCCCACCCCCTTCTTATTTGGGTAGAGTGGAGCATGGATTTTGCTGATGTGGAGTCAGCCTCCTCATTCTGCTAATCCCAAAGGAAAATCAATCCAAGAGTTGGTCTGTATGGCTGTCCTGGGTGGAAATTCAAGAAGAATGAGGTTCTCAAAGGAAGGAAATGGCCATGCCTGTCTCTCCATGCTGAAACACCAGAAGAAAAGGATTTGCCCAAGAGAAAATTAACATCTTGCCCAAATCCACCTAATAAGTTGGAATTGGAATTTGGGAGTCTTATATTAATGTGGTACTAGTACTGTACAAGTTCCAGTACTGTAGTCACTTTGGTATTTACAGAGAGCTATAATATGGATGGAACATCATCACTCTGTCCCCTATGTGAACAGGGCTAAATCAGGGTACATCTAACCATAGTTTACTAGATTAACAACAGTGTAATCTTTAACACTGATCTGAAGCCATAAGGGGATATAATGTGATGACACCCTATTATAAAATTTACTCCAGGATGTCCAGGAGATGTGATAGAACATGGCTCCCAACCTTTTGGGCACCAGGGACTGGTTCCATGGAGAAAGGTTTTTCCATGGACTGGAGGGAGCGTGGTTTTACGTGCTGCCTGCATCCCACGGATGGGGTTTCACTTGCTTATATGGCCCAGTTGCTAGCATGCCACAGCCCAGTACTGATCCATGGACCAGTGACACCTATAGTAGAAGGTCTGTCTGGGTACTTGGAAGGTACCAATGTGGATGAGGAGGAGCAAAGTGAGACTCAACCCTAACAAGAGGAAGCGGTTGTCCATTCAGACAGTGACTGACTCTGAGACAACATCCTCCTTAGGTCTAGAGGACAGGGATTGCTTCCCCCGAAAAAGCTTGTTTCCAAACCAGAATGCCTGGATTCATATTCTACTGTAAGCCTAAACTAATTAAATGTAGCTTAATGCAATGGATGATCCCTGCCCATAACAATGTTGTTTTCTGGTTGAGAATTCAGTCTGAGTGCACAGAAGCTATTGATTTCAGAGGGATAATTTTAATAATCTCCTGCAAAAATAAATGGACCTAAATAGAGATCTACTAGTCCAATAGCAGAATTTCTGCTTTGCATTCAGAAGGTTCCTGATTTAGCTTGACTTTTTAAATTGGCAGTTCTCCAGATGTTGCCCCACTCCCTACCTCTGGATGCCCCATTGGATGGAGACTTCTTAATTAGATATGCCAAGTGTGGCAAACTGGCACCAGGCTTTAGCGGGAATCATTCCATGTTCTGGTGGGCTCTGGAAGGCCAACTGATCCAGTTAATACTGTAGTACTGCTTTACTATCTAAGAAACTAGGTGTTAGCAACATAACCAGAGGTAGGAACTGTCTATGGTTACTTTAAGCTAATATTGCACCTGCAAGGGTTTAATTTAAATATTTGTGCATGAAAATAACTGTTCTTCCTTGCTTCATCTCTTAAATCCAGTGGAATTTGAACATGGATAATTTGTTTGTTGTCTTAGTAGCCTCTCTATGTAGATCAAAGGCCACCTATCTCTTTGCCAGTAAGCACCTGCATGAAAAGAGAGAAAACAGCCCACCAAGGAAAGGGGAAAGGGGTGAAAGGCAAGGTAAGGCAAGGCAAGGCAAGGCAAGGCAAGGCAAGGCAAGGCAAGGCAAGGAAAGGAAAGGAAAGGAAAGGAAAGGAAAGGAAAGGAAAGGAAA
>NW_020769988.1:25215-35448 GCF_900518735.1 Pseudonaja textilis
TCCTGGGCTGGTGGAGGAGCGAGAGAGCGACTGAGAGAGGAACGAGGCAGATACCTGAGGGATAAGGCGGAGGGAGGGAGGGAGGGAGACACCTGAGGGATGAGGCTGAGGGAGGCAGGGCTGAGAGGCCGGGCTTCTCAGCCATCCTGCAGGGACTTGTCCTGAGCCTCCCTGAACTTGGTGGTTTGCTGGCAGACGTTTTTTTACCCGACTAGGTAACAACATCAGATGAGGTAATCTAGTCAGGTAATGAAGCGTCTGCAAGCAAACCACCAAATTCGGACTCCTCCCCCCCCCCCCCCCCCTGAAAAAAAGTCCTCCCCCCCCCCCCCCCCCCCCCCGCCGGTTCTTGAAAAAGTGTTTCTGCGTGAAACTGGTCCCTGGTACAAAAAAGGTTGGGGACCACTGCTCTAAAATCCCATTCCCTCCCCAGTCCCTACCTCACTAACCTGCTTTCCAGCTCCATTCTCCTGTGCAGGGCAACCAAAGAAGACCCAGCCAATCAGCTGGGACTCAATGGGAGGCAGAGAATAGATGGGGGTGGGGCCAGTCAGAGGTGGCATTTGCCAGTTCTCTGAACTACTCAAAATTTCCGCTACTGGTTCTGCAGAACTGGTCAGAATCTGCTGAATACCACCTCTGACCCAATCATGATTTAAGTGTCAACTAACAGTACTTAACAAAACAAAATCATTTTCTAATGCCCTTCTTACTTTTAACATTTGGAGTTAAGTCCTAAAATTTAAAAAGGAGTCCTGAGCAGGAGTCCTTTACCACAACTTTTCCTTAAAGCAAAGCCAACTTTCTGATTTTTGCATACAGAATACTCCGTTCAAATCTTTTGAGGTCCAATATTTATTTCACACTCTGTGATGCTTTTACAGCATCCTAATAAATGTAATTATCAAGCGTGTAAATAAATGTGTAGGTGATGTACTTTGGTTTTTAAAAAGAAATAAAAACAACACGCATATATCTCTTTGGCATTTTATTTTATTTGTAGCAGGTGGAGGAGAAAAAAAAGGAATACTGGTAGAACGTATGGAGTATATGGTAAACTAGAAAAACTTCTTGATTTGACTATGGTGTTAAAAACTTGTTGTTCAACATGACAAGTATAATATATAGCCGTGATGGCAAACCTATGGCATGCATGCCACAGTGTCACGCAGAGTCATTTGTGTGGGCATGCGAGCCCCAGCCAAACTTACCTGCACTGCACATGCATGCACCTCCCAGCTGATTTTTAGCCTGTTTGAGGCCGTTTTTGGCCTCCCAGAGGCTCAAGGGGAGCGTCTGCAGCCTTGGGAGGCTGAAAAATGAGCCTTCCAGAAATACTGGGAGTGCCAAAACAGGCCTGTTTTTCGGCCTCCAAAGGCTTCCCTCAAGCCCAGGGGTGGGATCCAACCGGTGTAACTACTGGTTCGGTGATTTTATGATTTGCGTGCACATGTAAATTGTTAGATCTGGGAGGATGGGTCCAAGAATGGAGACAAGACTCAGATAGAAACAACAGCTCTTTATTAGTGACTTCAGATCTGAGCAAAATATCCCAGCCGCAGCAGCCCCTTATATAGGGCTGGCTGCGGCTAGGCAGCCAAGGACGGTGATTTGAGTTTGCCGCGCTTGGTTAGACCAATCGCGGCAGCCCGTTAACTAGCCAATCAGATCAGTCTGAGGTGACCAATCATGATCCGCTGCCGGCGGGCCAATCTGAGTTGCAAGCTTTCAAGCCTGCTAGTCCGGAACATAAATCATCGTCAGCTTGCTGCCTGGACAGCTGAGCAGTGCTGCGTGCAAGTGCGCAGCAGTTGAAAAAGCCTCTTTTTTCCTGCTTTTTCAACCTCAGCTGTGCCGCGCAAAGCAGCTGAGGTTGAAAAAGCAGGAAATAAAGGTCAGGTAAGAGCCCAGGTGGGCAGGTGGGCCAAAACAGCAGAAGACATAGAACCAGTTCTATGTCTGCTGCTCTTCAGAGCTATCTGTTCTACAGAACTGGGCAGAACCGGTAGAATTCCACCCCTGCTCGAGCCTCCAGGAGGCCAAAAATGGCTGAAAACGGGAGGAAAATCAGTTGGGAGGCACGCACATGCGCAGTGCAAGTAACAGGGCAGGGAGGGGTATTGCGTGTGCATGTGCAGAGGGTGGGGCGCATTGCATTGTGGGTGCCAGCACATGCGTGCTTTTGGCACACCACAACAAAAAGGTTTGCCATCACTGGTATTTAGTCACAGAATAAAAGCTGTGGTGGGACAGTGGTCAGAATGCAGTACTGCAGGCTACTTCTGCTGACTGCTGGTTGCCTGCAATTTGGCAGTTCGAATCTCACCAGGCTCAAGGGTGACTCAGCCTTCCATCCTTCTGAGGTGGATAAAATGAGGACCCAGATTGTTGGGGGCAAGAGGCTGTCTCTGTAAACTGCTTAGAGAGGGCTGTAAAGCACTGTGAAGCAGTATAGAAGTCTCAGTGCTATTGCTATTGCTAAATCACTTTTTCAGTGCCTTTGTAATTTTGAATGGTTACTAAATGAACTGCTGTAAGTAAAGGACTACCTATATAAGTCTAGGTTGTATTGATATATATTTGTAAGAATGAGAAAAAGCTGCACATCCCTTTCTACATGGAATTCCAGCCATTGTTGGTTTCTGGGGCGGGACATACCTGGAGATAGGTACCCAAGTATACCTTCTGAAGAAGGAACGTTCCCTACTTCACATGCTGCTTTTTCTCAGCAGCTTGTCCCGTGGCTGTTTTCCTAGCTTTCTCATCCTTGCTGGATAAACTGTTCTTTCCAGTCTATTGACTATGCAGTCCTGGTTTCAATCAAATGGCACATGGTGTATACAGTGAATGATTTGCTGCATTACAGTACTGTAAACATGCCTTAAAGAGACCTCTGCCCGGAGATTTTAAATCATTTTAAGCACAGCAACATTTAGAGATGGATTGGGATTTAGATCCCCCATGAGAAAGCAGGCAAATGATGTTTTCAGCCAAAAAGACAAAGATGATTTCATGCAATTAACCTTTCAGCCCCAGAGGATTTTAGCTAATGCCCATATTACTTAAGCCCATCCCTATCCCCTTTGCTACTGTTCTAGAAAAATTGAGCAAGGAAATTGTCTTCTTAGCTTTATTCAATCCCTCTTTTCATGTGCTATTAGTCACCTCTGTGCGTAGCCCCCTCCTCCCCAAATTAAGAATTTTCTACTATTTCTTATTCCAGTTCTCCAGGGTGTACTCCCATTGTGCATCCGTCACTTTGTTCAGTCCTTGAGAATTATGGGATGCTTGTGTATTTAAGGACTGATTTAGAAATGCCTAGGCTAAGACTGAGAGAGCCAGGGATAAGGATTACAAAAACCAGTTAGTTCTGCTTCCTCCCCAGTTGCCTGAGCAGGGCCACAAAGGCATAAAGAGAAATTATTGATATCCAGTTAAGCAGTGATGGGATTCCAATTTTTTTGACTACTGGTTCTGTGGGTGTGGCTTGGTGGGTGTGGCAGGGGAAGGATACTGCAAAATCCCCATTCCCGCCCCACTCCAGGGGAAGGATACTGCAAAATCTTCATTCCAGAGGTGGTCTTCAGCAGGTTCTGACCAGTTCTGGAGAACCGGTAGCGGAAATTTTGAGTAGTTTGAAGAACCAGCAAATATCACCTCTGACTGGAAATTTTACAGTATCCTTCCCCTGCCACACCCACCAAGCCATGCCCACAGAACCGGTAGTAAAAAAAAATGGAATCGCACTCCTTCATTCCCTCCCCACCCCACTAACTTTCCAGCTTTCCAACTCTGTGCTCCTGTGCAGGGCAACCAAAGAAGACCCAGCCGATCAGCTGGGACTCGGGAGGCAGAGAATAGATGTGGGCAGGGCTAGTCAGAAGGTGGCACTTGCTGGTTCTCCAAACGACTCAAAATGTCCACTACCGGTTCTCCAGAACTGGTCAGAACCTACTGAATACCACTTCTGGAGTTAAGGCTTAGATAGGGAGCCCAGGAGCCCAAAAATAAAGACCTGCAGCCCAAATTTTGTTCAGTTCAAACCGACAACATGCATTTGTACCTCTTTTAGCTCGAGAGCTCCAGATTTTAGGTATGTTCCCCAGATTTGGTCCTCTTCTATGGTGAAGGACCATGGGAAAAAAAGCCACTAGGTCTCCAGCCTACTGTATATTAAAGAAATCTAGCTTGCTTTGGTTCCTGAATTCACTAATCAGTTAAGAATTTTTCCCCCCCTAACATTTAATCAGGAATGGCTTTCTCTTAACTTGATTATTATTTGCTATATAGTGGAACATTAGATACCATGGATTTCTTTTATGCAACTATTATTATGAGCCATGGAGCCATAGTGGCACAGTGGTTA
The DNA here is from genome assembly GCF_900518735.1 of Pseudonaja textilis. Next base: position 29,582 of record NW_020769988.1, read on the forward strand.
GAGTGCACTGCTGCAGGCTACTTCTGCTGACTGCCAGCTGAATGCAATTTGGCAGTTCAAATCTCACCTGGTTCAAGGTTGACTCAGCCTTCCATCCTTCCAAGGTCAGTAAAATAAGGACCCAGATTGTTGGGGCAATATGATGACTCAGTAAACCACTTAGAGAGGGTTATAAAGCACTGTAAAGCAGTATATAAGTCTAAGTGCTATTGCTATTATTCAGGTCCTTTGGAAATGCTATTCTATCTCCTTGGAAAGGCTCATCTCCAGCTGATGTCTAACCCATTTATTCAATCTGTCATTGAATTTTTACTCTTTTGTTCCTCGTTATTATCTTTCTGCTTATTGAGGTTTGTCTGAATTCTGTAGTAGTACCAAAATACCAAATATTGGAAACAAATCACACATACAGAGTCACCCAGGGAAAGGGAAGCACAACTTGTCTAATTTCTGTTCATCATGCGGCTCCAGTGTCACAAATGGACACATCAAAGTCCAATTTGTTATTTCTTTCATCTCATGAGGTTTGGAAGAAACCAGTAACAAGATTAAGCAGAAATCTGCCATAACAGTAGACATGAAGAAAAGTAAAATGTTCTTTTTCACTGCTGCTGTTAAATGTCATATGAGCTCCAAAGACTTAGATGTTAATTTCGCTGCCAAGGCTGTACCACACCAAACCAGTCCTATTTATAGGCACTAAAGGTGGTAAAAAATTAACAAATTAAGGATTAGGAAGGTATATACTACAGGTAGTCCTCGACTTATGGCCACAATTGAGCCCAATATTGATGTTGTTAAGTGAGACATTTTTTTAAAGGAGGGTTTTGCCCCATTTTGCGATCTTTTTTTTTGCCAGATTTGTTAAGTGAGTCACTGCAGTTATTAAATTAGTTGCACGGTTGTTATAAGTGAATCTGGCTTCCCCATTGATTTTGCTTGTCAGAAGGTCACAAAAAGGGGATCACACAGGAAACCATCATAAATGTGAGTCAGTTGTCAAGCAACCGAATATAAATCGTGTGACTGAAATGAAACGAACCAAATGTTAAACAGTTATGATATTGATGTCATTCCTTACCAAGCACATCTAAATTATATTAAAGTAACCGAAATATCTTTACAATCCCCAAGGCATGTCCCTAAGCCATGGGGATGCTACTACGCTCATAAGTGTGAAAAATGGTCACAAGTCACTTTTTTCACTTCAAACGGGTCACTAAATGAACTGTTGTAAGGTGAGTACCATCTGTACATAAATAGATACGGGATATGTGTGTGTGTGTGTGTGTGTGTGTGTGTATAAATATATGGTATTCAGCTTTGTTCAGGTATTTTCCCACATCATTATAGTTGTGCTTTTAAAGTTGTAGTGAAGTTTCAGCAGAATATTCTGCCGAAATGTCGCTGCAACTTTAAAAGCACAACTCTGATGTGGGAAAATACCTGAACAAAGCTGAATATCATACATATAAATACCCGCAAAAACTTAAGAAAACGTGTGTGTGTGTGTGTGTGTGTGTGTACATATGTATGTGTATATACTGTATATACACTGCTCAAAAAAATAAAGGGAACGCTTAATGTAACTCCAAGTCAATCACACTTCTGTGAAATCAAACTGTCCACTTAGGTAGCAACACTGATTGACAATCAATTTCACATGCTGTTGGGCAAATGGAATAGACAACAGGTGGAAAGCATAGGCAGTTAGCAAGACATCCCCAATAAAGGAGTGGTTCTGCAGGTGGTGACCACAGACCACTACTCAGTTCCTATGCTTTCTGGCTGATGGTTTGGTCACTTTTGAATGCTGGCAGTGCTTTCACTCTAGTGGTAGCATGAGACGGAGTCTACAACCCACACAAGTGGCTCAGGTAGTGCAACTCATCCAGGATAGCACATCAATGCGAGCTGTGGCAAGAAGGTTTGCTGTGTCTGTCAGCGTAGTGTCCAGAGCATGGAGGCGCTACCAGGAGACAGGCCAGTTCATCAGGAGATGTGGAGGAGGCCGTAGGAGGTCAACAACCCAGCATCAGGTCCGCTACCTCCGCCTTTGTGCAAGAAGGGACAGGAGGAGCACTGCCAGAGCCCTGCAAAATGAGCTCCAGTGGGCCACAAATGTGCATGTGGCTGCTCAAACGGTCAGAAACAGACTCCATGAGGGTGGTATGAGGGTTGGACGTCCACAGGTGCGGGTTGTGCTTACAGCCCAACACCGTGCAGGACATTTGGCATTTGCCAGAGAACACTAAGATTGGCAAATTCTCCACTGGCGCCCTGTGCTCTTCACAGATGAAAGCAGGTTCACACTGAGCACATGTGACAGACGTGACAGGGTCTGGAGATGCCGTGGAGAATGTTCTGCTGCCTGCAACATCCTCCAGCATGACCGGTTTGGCAGTGGGTCAGTAATGGTGTGGGGTGGCATTTCTTTAGGGGGCCGCACAGCCCTCCATGTGCTCGCCAGAGGTAGCCTGACTGCCATTAGGTACTGAGATGAGATCCTCAGACTCCTTGTGAGACCATATGCTGGTGCAGTTGGCCCTGGGTTCCTCCTAATGCATGACAATGCTAGACCTCATGTGGCTGGAGTGTGTCAGCAGTTCCTGCAAGATGAAGGCATTGATGCTATGGAATGGCCCGCCCGTTCCCCAGACCTAAATCCAATTGAGCACATCTGGGACATCATGTCTCACTCCATCCACCAACGCCACGTTGCACCACAGACTGTCCAGGAGTTGGGGGATGCTTTAGTTCAGGTGTGGGAGGAGATCCCTCAGGAGACCATCCGCCACCTCATCAGGAGCATGCCCAGGTATTGTAGGGAGGTCATACAAGCATGTGGAGGCCACACACACGACTGAACCTCATTTTGACTTGTTTTAAGGATATTACATCAAAGTTGGATCAGTCTGTAGTGTTTTTTTCCACTTTAGTTTTGAGTGTAACTCCAAATCCAGACCTCCATGGATTGCTAAATTTGATTTCCATTGATAATTTTTGTGTGATTTTGTTGTCAGCACGTTCAACTATGTAATGAACAAAGTATTTAATAAGAATATTTCATTCATTCAGATCTAGGATGTCTTATTTTTGTGTTCCCTTTATTTTTTTTGAGATATCTGTATCTATATATCTATATCTATATCTATATCTATATCTATATCTATATCTATATCTATATCTATATCTATCTATATCTGTTGTGGCTCCAGGCTTGGATTCAGCTCCTGTGACTGATATGAGTTCAAGTGAGGAGGTCATGGCAGAAAAATATGAGCCGGCATGGCTCAGTGATTGGACTGGTAACCAGGATGAGGAGATGGACATGACAAAGGACGACAAACCTGATGTATTAGAATTGTCAGGACCTTTGACCTCCTCTGGTTCCTTATCTGATCAACAGCCGGGAATGGCTGACATGGAAGTTTTGAGTCTTCTAGTGGAGATGAGAACTTGGAAAATTTGTGGTTAAATGTAAAAAACAGAAGACGGTTGAGAAGGCAAAATCAGCTGGAGTGAATGAGGAGAGCGAGTCAGTAAATTAGCACGTTGCCTCAATGAGTATAAAGGACACAGCTGGGCTGGTACATTTTGCCAGGAACAAAGTGACTATTTGAGTGAGGACTTTACAGCAAGAAGCTCTGAGGCTGGAGATTTATTGCCAGGACTGGTTTGCCGGACAGAGTAAAGATTTATGCTGTGGTTTCTGCCAGCCGTTATCTTGTAAGACTTCTTTCCATTTGATTTAATTGTGAAACGGCTGCTTTCTGTTTTGTTCATTTGAATTTTGAAGGGGAGTCATAACATTATTGTTCCTGGCCACAAACAAACCATCTTTAAAGCAAGATGAATTCAAATCAACTGCAGCATTTGGTAGAGCAGCAACAACAACAAATTAACCAGCTACTGCAAAGCAATGTGACGCTTCAGAATCAGGTAACACAATTGCTGAATTATGTTTCCAGCTTATCAAGCCCTGCTGCTGTTCCCCCTGCCCCTCCTGTGAGGAAAAGCCCAGTATCCATGCCGGAGAAATTTTCTGGGCAAATGGACAGGTTCCTGGCATTTATGGGTCAATGCCAATTGTTTATCTCTCTGAGGCCTGAAGACTTCCCATCCGACCGGTCTAAAGTAGGATTTATGATCAGTTTATTAACCGGGCAGGCTGCTAATTGGGCTACTCCCTTGTTAGTTCAAGATAGCCCGTTGTTGAACAATTTCCAGGGTTTTCTCCAACAAATGAGAGTGATGTTTGAGAACCCAGTTAAGATACAAACTGTGGACAGATGGTTACGGGACATTAATCAGGGGAAATGTTCCCTGCAGGAATACGTTGCAGAATTTCGTTTGCTGTGTATGGACTCTAACTGGAACGAACCGGCTCATATGGCTGCATTCCAGGAAGGCTTGTCTGATGCCATCAAAGATGAGCTGGTCCATGCAGAGCGGGCTTTAACTTTGGATGCATTGATAGTTCAGTGCTTATGAATTGAAGCTCGTTTACAGCAACGTGGATGCAAATGGCTCATTATGGAACCATCTTCGTTTTCTCGTGCACAACCCACGCCACCGAGAGTTTTCCAACCCACAGTTAATGCTGAGGAGCCGATGGAGTTAGGCGCACTCCGCCCTCGCTTAACGGTGCGAGAACGTTCGAGAAAGTTCCAGGAAGGCTTGTGCCTTTATTGCGGGGGTCTGGGACATTTTGCTAATTCCTGCACTCGGAGAAGGACTCGCAGACCTGTGTCTGAAACCACTTCTGGCCCGTCGGGAAACGGGGTAGGCCCGACCTCAGGGAAACCCTAGGTCGGGCACATCCTCCACCCCCATCCCAAATTGCCGAAGTAAATCCTGGTCCTCCTCGGCATTTACTTTTGGACACTTGTATCTTCTTACAGTCCCAGAAGGAAGGAATTCCTGCCATTGCGCTGGTGGATTCAGGGGCTACAACCAGCTTTATGGACTGTGCTTTTGTTAAACATTTTGGAATTCCTTTGATTCCTGTGAATCCACCCATTAAGGTGGAAACTGTAGATGGGCGTGAACTCAAGTCGGGACCCATTCGCTGCGCTACTCAGCCAGTGCGTATGCTTATTGGGGATCATGAGGAGGCAATAAGTTTTTATGTCACCTCGAACCTTCATCTCCCTTTGGTGCTCGGAATGTCCTGGCTGCATTTGCACGATCCGTTGGTGGCTTGGTCGCAGAACGCCATTTCTTTTCCAAGCCTACAATGTGTGGACCACCTGAGGCATGTTTGCGCTGGCCAAGATATCGCCGCTCCTGCTGTCTCAATTCCTTCGGAGCCGTCGGACTTCTCTGATGTTTTCAGCAAACAGGAGGCAGACCGATTACCCCCACATCATGCTTATGATTGTCCCGTGGACCTGATGCCGGACGCTCCATTGCCAAAGGGGAGATTATACTCCATTTCGGAGCCCAAGTTGGTTGCACTCCGAGAGTTTTTGGATAAAAATTTAGCTTGGGGATTTATTCGACCCTCGTCGTCCCCTCTTTCGGCTCCCGTTCTTTTTGTTAAGAAGAAGTCGGGAGAACTGCGTCTTTGTTGTGATTATAGACGACTAAACTCTATCACCGTGAGGAATAGCTATCCCTTACCGCTCATTCCGGAATTGATGGAGCGGTTGCGGGAGGCTACTATCTTCACTAAACTCGATCTGCATGGGGCTTACAGACGTTATCTTGTAAGACTTCTTTCCGTTTGATTTAATTGTGAAATGGCTGCTTTCTGTTTTGTTCGTTTGGATTTTGAAGGGGAGTCATAACATATATCTATATCTATCTATCTATCTATCTATCTATCTATCTATCTATCTATCTATCTATCTATCTATCTATCT
>NW_020769989.1:9499-35400 GCF_900518735.1 Pseudonaja textilis
GATAGATAGATAGATAGATAGATAGATAGATAGATAGATAGATAGATGCTAATTATTAATCCTTCATTCTTAAACATACAAATTGACCTGTTACTTGACATATAAGGGCTTCAATGAGATTGAAGAAATGGGATTTAAGTTACTTGTTGCTCTGTACATTATATATCTATTATACAGATATGGTAGAACTGGAACAGAAATAGAAATAGAGCAGAAACAGAACTGGTTTCATTTGGAATTATAATTTCATCCTAAAATACAAAGTAATTCCAATTGCTCCAAATGCTCTCCCAAGTATACCTGACTGAAAGTGAAAAACATTTTTCACTTCATTGCATCCTACATGGAACAAAAGATGTAGGATGTTCCATGTAGGATGCAAGGGACTAGTCCCTTATATTAATAATTCTTTCAGTTATGCCTTTAAAGAGCTGAAAAATCAAAAGGCATTCTAATTCACATGAAAATAGTTTCCTTGTTGTTTACAATGTCTTTGTATGCTTCCACAGTTCTTCTCCAGATTTCTTTCCTAATTTCTAATTTTTTTCTCAATACAAGGAAGTGCCACAGTGAGTAGGAAGGATCTGTGCACACAGCTAAGCTTCTGAGTTTCCAAGATTTCATCTTTTTTTTGGCAAAAGTTCTGAAAGTGAGCACATTTACATTTGTTTAGATTTGCTTTATTGGATTCCCAGATCATGCGTATTACTATCCTTATATTTGAAAAGTTGAAGTAGACATCATACATGTAGTCCTCGACTTATGATTACATCAAATTGAGGCCATATTTTCTGTTAAGTGAGACATTTGTTAAGTGAGTTTTACCCCATTTTTTGACTTTTTTGCCTCAGTTATTAAGTGAAACACTGCAATTGATAAGTTAGTAACTCAGTTGTTAAGTGAATATGGCTTCTTCATTCACTTTTCTTGTCACAAAAGGTGATCACATGACTTTGGTTACAGCAGTGGTCATAAATATGAACCAGTTGTCAAGTATCTGAATTTTGATCACATGACCATGGGGATACTGCAAGGATCATAAATGTAAAAAATGGTCATGTCATATTTTTTCAATGTTGTTGTAACTCTGAATAGTCATTAAACAAACTGTTGTAAATCGAGGACTACCTGTACTAGTTTATTCTGTTTAAATATGCAAGTCAGCAGCTCCATTCTCTTTACATTTTCAGAATTTTCAGAATTCTGTCCATTCAGAAAATGTATCAGCAGAACTTTTCCCCCTGAAATGGATGAAATTCTGTGTATTTATTTCATAATTTTCTCCAGAATACTGAATGAAGATTCTTCCCCTTATATCTTTTTTCTCTGGTGCAAAATATTGAAGAAATGATATGATAACTCCAGTTAACATTCCATTAGATGATCTCCTTCCTTCCAAATCAGCCAGAATTCAGAAGAGTTCTACTCATGTTTGAATAATAGCAAATAAAACTTAATTTTCAATTTTCTGTCCCAGTTTCTGATAGAAATTAGAGGGAGGATTATGGGATGCTGACATAGATAATAATGTATCCCTTATAGTCTTTGATATACCTTATATAGGTGCTATGTCTGATGATCTATCTCTCTATCTCTCTATCTATCTATCTATCTATCTATCTATCTATCTATCTATCTATCTACCTATCTACCTACCTACCTATCTAAAATAAAACTATCAATTGTTGTCTTAACAGATGCTAAATCTAATGAGGTGGGAGATCAAAATTAAGCCGTGGACTTAAAATTTTTTCACCATCCTAAAGTGCAATATAAAGAAACATAGCAAACATTCCAGTTAGATTGCTATGTTGTGCTGTAATTATTTCAGGTAGCATCTAGGATTGGACATAAAAAATTCCTTATTTTATAAATCCAACATGCACATATCTTATTTCTTAGGTGAAAAAGTTAGATTTTCTGGCACTATTTACATTATTTTAATCTCTGTTTAAGGGTCTGAAATTTCATGCCCTCTCTTTGGAAAGGAGGACCAACATATTAATTCTGCCTATGAATGCTCCTATTAGTCTGTCCTCCCATTCTATTGATATTTTATTTACTTACTCCCCCCCCCGCACTACCAAAAGCTGTAGACTTTTGATACTATTCCTTTCCTCATAATTAAACTATAAATACTTTCAAATGCAATCAAATGCCATTCATTAAGTTCTAAAGAAAAAATTTTTTTTCACCTTAATATACTGTACATTAAATTCAGTTGGTTTTGGCTCTTCTTATGGAAATAGTTTCTTCTATTGATATAAGGCTGTTTATTTATTTTCTCATCTCTGTACCTTGGGATTAAAGAACTAAGTCTGAAGATGATTACCTCCCTCATAAGGATTGTAGCTTCAGAAGATAATTTATATCCTACACCCAATCAGAGTATATCTTCCTTACAATTCACAACTGAGCATAAAGTTCATAGCCTTAAGATTTCTGGAAGAAAAGACAAATTAAAAGTAGGCCATGGAAAACTTAGTTCTGAACAGAAACACAGATTTTTTTTTTTTTAAATCATCATCAAAGATACTGTGCATTTTAATTTTCCACATTTTAAAGAAAAATAAAATAAAGCAAGAACACACTAATTTAAGATTTGTGAATTAAAGTAAGGGGCTTAAAGAAGACATCCTAGGAATCAGATTACTGTCAAACTATTTCAAAATTCTGGTAGAAGAGAATATATGTACTAAGAGTTAAACTGTACAGTTCTTCGTCTCTTTGAGCTTGGTATTTCCTTGCCAACAATTTATTACCCAACTAGATAATATCATCAGTGTGAGTGAATGTAGTTTTGCTGCCTTTTCATATCCAGTAACTTGCCTTGCTAGTTTTAGTGGTGGTACGGTTTTCTTCTTGGTGGTTCCTTAATTATATTATTTTTTTCTGCCTGATTGTTTTTATGATGTTAACGCCTGCTTACTTTAATGTTGGTTGAGGATATGTTTTAACCTTGAAGTTTCTTTGTAGGTCTGTTTATTGTTTCTTTTGAATCATAGATAAATATGTTTTTAACTCTATATGTTCTGACTCCTCACATTATAGACCCCTCACATCCTGGACATAAACTGTTTCAACTCCTTCCTTCAAAAAGACACAATAGAGCACTGCACACCAGAACAACTAGACACAAGGATTGAATGGCATTACTCTGCTAAACAAATAATTCCTCAACGCTGTCCAACTATTTACAAAGTCTGCACTACTACTACTACTACTATTAATCTTCTCATCACTCCTTATCACCCATCCCCTCCCACTTGTGACTGTTTGACTGTAACTTTGTCGCTTGTATCCTTACGATTTATATTGACTGTTTCCTAGTATTATTTGATTGCCTATGATTCATTATTAAGGGTAATACCTTAGGATTCTTGACTCCTGATGAATGTATCTTTTCTTTTATGTACACTGAGAGCATTTGCACCAAGACAAATTCCTTGTGTGTCCAATCACACTTGGCCAATAAAGAATTCTATTCTATTCTATTCTATTCTATTCTATTCTATTCTATTCTATTCTATTCTATTCTATTCTATTCTATTCTATTCTACTCTACTCTATTCTATTCAGACATTTAGAACTGCGACTGAAAATAAACTCTAAAGAGGGGAGACCTTGCTTAATTGAGGACAAGAATTTCTATTTATAAGTTCTAATAGCTAAGAAGGCAGGGTTATTTTATTCCTTTTTTCAAAATATGTTCCTTCATCAGAGTAATGGTCTTCTGTGTATGATGTTGTAGGAATATATTTGGATAAATGCTAATTCAAGCTTACAGGGAAATTGCTTAATCAAGCATTTACTATAGATGAAAAGTTTTCCTTTCCAGGCAAATTCTAAACAGAAGTTTATTCCCACATTCATGATGGAAACTGTATGACATACAGAGAGAGGACAAGCACATTTGTTCTCAAAATTTAAAGTTAAACAGCAATTGACTGAATTATCCCCAAAAAATAAAATAAAATAATTTAAGACAAATACCAGTTAAAAAAATAATATAAATTATTATATATTATTATATTTTATATACATATATAGTGTATATTTTCCCTTTTATTAACTAAGTGTAAGTGAAATAGAAATGTGAAAATATAACACAATAGACTTTCAGGGGAAAAAAAACATAACATTATAGAACATTTCCTAACTGTGACTATTGTCTTTTTTATCTCTAAATTAAAATATTCTTAAAATCTACCTGAAATCCTTTCTATGTACTACTCTATATAGTGTGCTGCTAGTAATAACAAGAGGAACATAAATACTGGTGAGTTAATAGTGATGTTAAGACACTGATTGAAAATTAATTTATTGAAAGATTCTAACATATTATTAAAAAGTTCACATTTACCTATACCAAGGTAATTTGGCATAGCATAAATGTAGTTTCAGTTCTATTCTATTTAGTATCCCAAATAATAAATATACAATGTTAGAAAAATCTAGAAAAACATAGTAATCATTTTTTTAGATAAAATGTGGTCTCTTTTTCATTCAGAGGATGTATACCAGTTTTCTGTTGAACTGAAGTTTCTGTATTGAATAAATATTTGGATTCAATAACCTCACTGACCTATACCAACTTGATGTGTCTCTGATTTTGATTACACTAGTATGATCCATTTCTTAAAAATAGGGCAATTGCTTTTCATGTTTCTTTTCTGTTTTATTTTTGGATGGTGAGATATCCAATAACCTCTGTGAGTCCACTGAAAATAAAAAAGTAGGTTTTCCTATTGCATCTTGACATGATGTTAAAGAGAATGATAGTCACTAGGGCAAAAAGCAAGACAAGAATTGAAAAAAATAAACTCTAATCTCAGCGGTGGGATTCAAATTTCTTAAGAACTGGTTCTGTGGGTGTGGCTTGGTGGTCATGTGATTGGGTAGGTGTGGCTTGTTGTGTGGGCATGGCTTGGTGGTCATGTGAATGGGTGGGCATGGCTTGTATGTAAATATTATAAATATTTACGTAAATATTGATATTTTTATTAAGAAAGAGCAACTTTTACCCAAAAGCAGACAAAGCAGGCAGGGAGATTGAGTTGCTCACAGAATCACTTAGAAATCTATCTATCTCTGATTGGCTACCTGAGTCTGTCACAAAAAATTTGCTTGTCATAAAATTGCTTGGAACCAAACTCACAAAATTAACTCACAACACACCATGTATGTAAATATTGATTTTTTTTAATTAAAAAAAAGCAACATTTACCCAAAAGCAGGCAAAGCAGGCAGGCAGATTGAGTTGCTCACAGAATCACAGATTCACTTAGAGATCTATCTATCTCCCTCTTCTGTATTCCCCTTTTCTGTTGCTTCCCAGTATTATACTTATTTTTTGAATTATTTTTCTTTTCTTTGGTTGTTTTTTAAGTGTTAAATTCTCCATCCTCTTCCCCCCATTTCCTTTTTCTTCCCCACATAGAGTTACATGTTCATTAAAGATGGCTTCTTCTTTGTCCCAGTCTTCTTGTTTTGCAGTCTTTTCTTATTGTTGCTCATAGTTCCAAATCTCCATTTCTAAGAATTGAAAAACAAAGCCAAAGGAACCCTTCCCTTCTTGTGCATCTTCTTTATACTTTTTAATTTCCATTTTCAATTCATCCAAAAGTAATGCCATTGTAGAAATTTTTAAACAACCACCCAATTGATTTTAGTCATTCAAATATAATAGCCAAAATTCCAAAAATCACCAAGTAATCCAAATACACACAAACTGTTTCTTTTTGCTCTTTCTCTTTTTTTCCACTTTCTCTTCCTGGGGTTACTATTTAGTTGCAAAGTTTCAGTTAAAATGTATCTTTTAGAAGTCTTATTGAAATTTTACTTTAGATTCTTTTAAAGTCAGTCTCCTCCCTCTTCCAGATTCTGCCCTTATTCTTTTTCTCTCCCTTCCTGCTTATAGAAGAAAAAGTTTTTAATGTCCAGAAATCTTTATTGTCCCTTTGGCATTTAGTTGTATTTTCAGCTTAATTGCCTACTAATGCCAAAGCGGATTTTTCCAATATCTTATTCTTAATTGTCAATATAAGGAAGGAGAGAGAAGAAGAAAAAAGTCGAACCTTTCCCTTTTCACTTTCTTTCGCTGCTTCCAACTCTTCTTTGGGAGCGATGTTATTTCTCGTAAAATTTAAATTTCAGGGTACTTTTGTTATTGCTTTTTCAACTTAGCCCAGTCAGCCAAAACTTTTACTTCTTATCTTCCTTCCGCGTGTTCTTTTCTGGTTGAGTACTTCTTTGAGATGGCCATTTCTGACCACCACTTCTACCGCCTTGGGGAAAGGGAGTTTGGCCAGCTGAGGAGGAGAGATGCGGCTCTCCTTGACCCTGCTGGCAGTCTCCCCCTTCTTCACCACCTCTACAGGATGGCTTAGCCCCAAAACCAGCCAGCTTGGGGCGCTTCAGTGGTGAGCCCAGGAAGAAACCGTGCACGATCGAGGATTCCTGTCTGTCGCCGAAGCCCTTCAAACAGGAAGTAGAGTGTTAGTGTTTGGGGACAAACCCCCAAGCAGAGTGCACAGCAGCAGTCAGGCCAGGCAGCCAAATGAGAGAGAGGCTGGGCCCAGGAGTATACACACACTGGAGACAAAAACACTGTTTGTAGTTTTAAATAGTTATTTAATTCATTTAGAATTTAAGCATTGTCATTCAGTCCATATGTCATTATCCAATATATCAATCCAGTAACCTAGTCCATTAACATAGTCAGTACAATGTCCTTATCTTCGTGTAAATCTTCTCCTTCCGATACCTTTCTCTCAAAGACAACGCTGAGTATGCACAGGATATCAGCTCACCAAGTAAACAGTCCTTTTGTTCAGTAGAAATGGTATCCAGCACAATAGCCAACAAGCATTAACAAGCAGACGTCTCATACAGGAGTAAACAGCAGGCAGCAGACAGCAGAGAGACCAGGCCAGGACCAGTGACCAGAGATCAGTAACCAGGAACCAGGAAGTGTTACGTTTCTCTCACTGCCTTTTATTGCTGCTTGCAACCGCACCCTTAATTAGCTAATTACATTGCAGTTTGGTGTTTAAAGCTACAAACACTTAAACCTAGGTTTATATATTTATTCACCCAAAACTAGTTGGTGTATCCATATACCCAACATAGAGGTAGAGAGACAAAGGGGTAAAAAGGGGAAGGAGAAGAAGAGATGGAAGAAGGAAAGGAAAAGAAGTCACAAAGATCCGGAGCAAGATATAGAGAAACAGGACTTATTTAGAGATAATGGGTGAAAATTTAACTGAAAGGGGGATTCTGTAAAGGTACTTGAGATTGTGTAGTTATACTTGAAATAGAAATAACTTTAGAAAATTGGAAACAACATAAGATTAGAGTGAGAGAGAGAATGGTTAGTGTAACTTAGTGAAATGTTTGTGTATAAAGTAAATGAAATAAAATAAATGAGAAAATTGAACTAGGAAGGAATGGGAACACTTTAATTAGTCAATGTTTTATAAAATATAAGTGAAGGGGGGAATTGATTATGGAAAGTCTGTAATTGTTCCCATAGAAGTATGATACTTAATTGAAAAGTAATGTGAAAAATCTTAAAACTTTAATGAATATTAATATTAATGATAGAATTGAATTGAATGTTGTTTTAATTATATACATTTATAATTTTCTCTTTTTCTTTTTTTTCTTAAGAATACTGTGTGTAGTTTAAGAATGTACCAAACAGAATCAGAATGGAAGCTATGTATTATATTGAGTGTTATAACTTTAGGGGAAATATATAAAGGTGTCACACTCCAATCAGTAACTACAGGAGAAATTTTGTTTAATGAGAAAAGATAATAGATAATTGAAACAGGATGGACAAAAAATATAAATATAATGATTTGAACTGAGATGAAATAAATACAATAAAATTGAGGAAATTAAAAGAGGGGAGAAGCTATGTAGAAAATGTAAAATTGTAATAAGATATGGAATAGAATATAAAAATGAGCATGAACTTGAAATTGTGTCTGCATGAAGAAATGTAACCTGGGATTATGCTGCTTTCAAAAAAGATGTTTTAATTGTGTTTCTCTTCTTTTTGTGAAAACTCAAATAAAATTTACAAAAAAAGAGAGATCTATCTATCTCCAATTGGCTACTGCAAAGTAGAAGCTTCAGTCCTAAGGAAGGTTGGGCTCTGCTTTTAGATTAGCTAGAAAGCACGAAATCCAAGGATTTCCCTGCTTTCTAGCTCATCTAAATCTCCTGGCAGAGCAGAACAGCTGGTGTTCAAGGGGGAAAAAAGGAAAATTAGTAATTTACCAAACCAGGCAAGTTGGATGGCTCGCATGCCAGGTAAGGAGTGAGTGGGCAGGGAGAGGTGGGGCCAGCCAGTGCAGTGATTTGCTGGTTCTCCGAAATATGCGTATGTGCAGCAGTGCTTGTAAGAAATCAGGTGTGCCACTTGGACAGCTGACAAATGCTTTGTGAGGGTGTGCAACATTTGAAAATCCTCTTTTTTCCTGCTTTTTCAACCTCAGCTGTGCTGCGCAAAGCAGTTGAGGAGGGAAAAGCAGAGAATAAAGGACAGCCTAGAGCCCAGGTGGCATCCTACTCCTGCATAATCTAATGCTGTTCTCAATCCATAATTTAATGTTTTATATTTTCATATTTGTGGTGGTCTCTCATGGAAAAGATGAGACACAAGCGAGTGTTCTCAGGATGAGAGCCCAGAGTAAATTCCAGTGCTCCCTTTTACTGAGATTTTTAGCATAGCAAGTATAGTCACATTGTGGATTACAATAATTAGATATAGTACGGACTTGTTTACAGTTGTCTGAGCTGAGCTGCTTGATTGTTTCTAGTGTTTGTTCTTAATTTCCTTACACTATCTCAGTAAGCAAGCATGTATGTATAAGGTCTTAGACTAATCATTACCCAATATCCAAGTCAAAGTTTATTCCCACATCTCCCCTGTTTTAGTTTTTTGAAGATCGCGGATGCCCTGGTAGCTTTTTGCCATCTGCAACAGCAGTTCTCCTTCTGTAGGCTTCACCCAACACATTCCTAAAAGTCCAGGGAGACATTGGATACAACAGCATACACAAAGAGAAAATATAATAAGCAATATCACTCCAACAATTAGGTGACGAATCCATGAACCATCTGGCAACCAGGACCAAAGTGCAGACCACACGTCCAGTCCCTCACCTTCCGATTTTAATGGATTCTCCTTCAAGGTTCGCTCCATATGCTGTATAGTAGCTGTAATGTTTGGAGAATAATCAGAGATATACATGCAGCAATGCGTATGAACCACAGCACAAACTCCCCCTTGCGCAGCCAAAATAGTGTCCACCGCATATCTGGTTTGCAGGACAAAGTCAAGAATTTTGCCTTGCTCTTCTTCAAGCAGCTTTAGCGTTTTAATGGTGTCTTTAAACATAGTAACTGTCCAATTGTTTAAACGATGTAAATCTCTATAGTTCATCATGACTCCTAAAGGGGGAATAACTCCCCTTGATATTTGTGTCCAGTAGTCATGGGTCAAAACAGAGTTTACTTCCGTTGCAGAACACGCATTGCGGATATGAGCAGTCCCCAAAGATTTTAAGATGACATGAGATGGGATTACTTTCCCAAAGGTGCAGACCCCTTTCCATCATGCTGGCATGCAATCATAGGCCATCCGTCCACACAGCAACCATAGATTTGCTCCCAGGAGATGACCAACCTTATTTGGCTCAGCATAGATTAGCTTTGCAAAGGACTCCATTAACATAGCCAAATAAGTGGACGATGGTGCGTTATTCCCATTTGCACATTTAGGCAGCTGATTTTCTTTCGTGGTGGGACAGCATGTGGCAGGAATATATGGACACCCGTTTTCATTGATCAAAGATGTGATATCAAAATAAGAAATGTTGTGTACAAAGTAAGATTTTTTTTTTCATGTCACCCGAATAAACCCGAATTCCATTGCCAATAACAATTGTTTTGTTACACAATGGATATGTTCCCAAGTAAGTCATATTCTCTACCATCTCATTGTGGGTCCAGCAGATACCTGCCTCCTCTTGGATCAGGCTTCCAAGGTGTAAGGTATTTATGTTACTTGTAGTCCAACTGCTAGACCACGTCCCCGAACAACCATAGCATTGTCCCTTATACCAGTCACCTTTGGCCAGAGATACTGCAACCATTGGAAGCCCTGATGTTTTGTGAGTTGGCATGTGCATACATACCCAACAATCAGTTTTATTATGAAGGTTTGCTAGCTTCTCCATGTCCTGGATCAACATGTTTCTTTTCCATTCCCCCAAATCCACCCCCTTGCCCCTTTGGCTGATGATAAGGATGCACACAGTGAGCAGGAACCCAAACAACTGTCCCCTCATCTTCAATGGCAGCGTATCCTCGGCCCCAAGTTATCAGTGGGACAGGTCCTTTCCACGTTGGATCTGGCAGTATACTATACCAAACTTTCGGTCTTGGCATACCTGCAGAAGGGGAGGAAGCAAAATGCCTACTGGCTGCCGTAGCAGCAGGGGATCCTGCCATGTTTAAAAAATTTAAAGTGTATAAGGTAATATTAAGAATGTTTTGTATGTAAGGCAAACCATATCCATCCACTTCCCCCGTTTTTGTTTTTATATGAAGGAGTGTTATACGGACTAGAAGTTGGCTCAATGTGGCCTAATTGTAGCTGCTCAGCTACCAATTGATGTAAAGCTACAAGTTTTTCCTTTGGAAGTGGCCATTGGTCAATCCAAACTGGCTGAGAGGTTAACAGTTATAACTTTTCCATTATCCAATAACAATTTTTGTGCGGAACTGTGACAGCAAATCTCTACCCCACAAGTTTATGTTCAGGGGCAACACAAGAGGTTGAATCCTTGCGGTCTCACCAGTTGCTCTATGCAATGCTGTCAACCAATGTATACTACTTCTTGCAAACTGCATACCACCTAAGCCACGAACAGCCGGAGAGTCCTCAAGCGCCCATTCATTTGGCCATTCCTTTTGGCATATCACAGAGACATCTGCTCCAGAATCTATAAGGCCAGAAAATGATTTTCCTTGAATTTCAATTGTCATTTTTGGTTGGTCTGTAGTCAAATTTTTTGTCAGTGCTAGCAATTCTGCAGCAACTGGAGAACTGGCCATTTCAGTGGACCCAAAACCGCCAGTTCGTGGGATCCCAATTAAAGGATTCATATAAATGTATGGAAGCAATAATAACTGGGCAATAGATTCACCGGCCATTAATGATGCAGGAGTATCAGTGTACAATTGTATCTTAATACCCCTTTATAATCTTGATCAATAACCCCTGGAATAACAAAGAACCCCTTTTTTTGATGCAGAAGACCTGGGAAGTACCAATCCCACTGTTTTTTCTGGCAGTGGCCCATGCGAATGAGTGTCCTCAATGTACACTTGATTAGGAAAAGTCACATCAATTGAGTGCAACATTTTTAAACACAAACCTGCATTCCCAGTAGTTGCGGGCGATGCCTTTGTAACAGTCTTGGGAGCGGGGCTAGCTGCACGCCCCAAATTTAGTTTCCCAAATTTTGGTTCTGATCAGAGCAACATTGATTTGCCCAATGAAACCCTTTTTGCATTTCAGACAGACCGACTTTGGGCGGATGTCCTTATTTTTGTTTTTGTTAAACGCCATTCCCCGCCAGGTGCTCGGCATTGGGCTTTAAAATGGCCAGGCTTCCCACAATTAAAACAGTTCCCTGTAGGTTTCATCCCTCTTTGTAATGCCATGGCCAATTCTCCATGTTGTAAGCCTGAGAACCCACCACTGCACATGCCTTTAACAGATCAGCCAGAGTAACCTCACCTCTAGCCACCAAAGGCTGTAAGATACGCTTGCAGTCAGCATTTGCATTTTCGACTGCCCATTTCAGCAAAAGTTCCTTTGCCGCTTCCTCATTAGAAATCTGCCGGGTAATAGCCAATTGTAGTCTTTCCACGAAATCATTATAAGACTCAGATGCTGTTTGCTTAATTTGAGAAAAAGACCGTGCCGGGGTTCCCACATCCTAGATGCGGGACAACGCCCCAAGGACAGCCGCCATAACCACGGGAAGTGCGTGATCAGGCAAATTAGTAGCTTGATCAGCTGTGGATTCAAACAAGCCTGCCCCATAGATTTGGTCTGGTGTATACAGCCCCCCCGAATTCTGTCCCCTAGTGATAGCTTCCCTTTGGTACTCTGAATCAAAAACCACATACTGAGTAGAGCTCAATATCATTCTCATTAAATCTTTCCAATCATTAGGAATCTTACGTGAGGTAGCCAAACTTGTCAGAAGACCCTTTGTAAAAGGACTTTGAATACCATAATCTTTAACGGCTTTCTTGATTTCCCTAAGTACTGCCAATGGAATCGGGACCCATTCCACCTGCATGTTGCCTTGAGCATCCACTTGCCTATTAACTGGAAACAAATTCATCTGGGGAATCTCATCAGGTTCTAATTTCCCCTCATTGAAAGCTTGATGCATCATTGCTTGAACTTTTCCCATTTGTGGCTGGGTTTTCTCATCCACAGGCGTAGGCACTGTTGGGGGTGAGAAAACATACTCCAGCTTTGGAGTCAGAGGGTGCAACACAACTCCTTTATAAGGAGGAGGTTCTACTAAAGGTTTTAAAAGAGGTTGTTGCTGGGTCTCTAAAGCAGTCATAACAACCTTCCAATATGTCAAAATTTCAGCTGTTGCCTGTGGTTCCTCATGAAGGATAGTTCCAATTCTCCTCCACGTGTCTAACTTTAAAGAGCCCTTCTCTGAGTACCAGGGGCATTGCTGCCAGATCTCTTGCAGCAGATTTTTCACATTACCTCTTGAAGGAACTATATGCTCCCCTCCAGAAGGTTTAAAGAGAAAGAAATTTGTCCTGACTAGCTTCAGCAGCTCACTAACAGGACGTTCCTGTGAAAAGTTTTCCCCCCATGTTTCCTGAAAAATCCTATTGTCCAGCAATAGTTAAGTACGTACTTTACCTATTCCAGGTGAGGAAACACAGAGGTCCAGAATGTACCACCTGCAGTGGATCATGTCGGGGTCACCACTTGTGGTGGTGTCTCATGGAAAAGATGAGACACAAGCGAATGTTCTCAGGATGAGAGCCCAGAGCAAATTCCAGTGCTCCCTTTTGTTGAGATTTTTAGCATAGCAAGTATAGTCACATTGTGGATTACAATAATTAGATATAGTACAGACTTGTTTACAGTTGTCTGAGCTGCTTGATTGTTTCTAGTGTTTGTTCTTAATTTCCTTACACTATCTCAGTGACCTTTAAGCAAGCATGTATGTATAAGGTCTTAGACTAATCATTACCCAATACCCAAGTCAAAGTTTATTCCCACACATATTATAAGTTCTTTAAAGATAGAAACAATTCATATATAAGCCATTTTGCATTAAAAGTAGGATATTACACTTTAAAAAAGTAAAAAAAGAATGAGTTAAAGGAAATAGAACTTTCAATTCATTGACAGCATACATACAATCAGCAATTCAGCTGTCTTGTTAATATCTATATCAGGAATGATTAATAAAGAATTTTAGTTATTTTTAATGCATTCATTTCACATGTAAGCAAAAAGGGATTTCCTTAAAGCAATTTGGACTTCCCTGTTTCTCAAACTGTAAATAAGAGGGCTTACCAATGGTGACAGAACAGTATAGAATAGTGACAGATATTTATCTATATTTAAAGAATGTCTTGACTTTGGTGTAACATAGACAATTATTCCAGAATCATACAATCCCAGAACTACCATAAGACGTGAGGAACTTGTTGAGAAGGCTTTGTGCCTTCCTTCAACAGATGGTATCTTCAGAATAGTAATGGCAATAAGACATCAAAATCATAGCGAAGGGTATCAGTGCAAGCAAAATAACCTCTAAGAAAGCAATCTGTTCATTTATAACTATATCATCACAGACCAGACTAAACAAAGCAGGAATGTCACAGAAGAAATGATTGATTTCATTTGAATTACAGGAACAAGAAGTGAACACAAGGAAAGTCTGAGAAAGTTGTACTGGAATTCCAACTAGCCAGGAAGCTGTCATCAGCCCAGAACAGAATCTGCTGTTCATAATGAGTGAATAATGCAAGGATTGGCAAATGGCAACATAGCAGTCATAAGCCATAGCAGCCAGGAGGAAACATTCTGCTGCACCTGTGATAAGAAAGAGACTCATTTGAAAAGCACAATTGATAATTGATATGGTTCTATCTTCAGATAGACTATTTTCAAGCATCTTAGGTATAATGATTGAAGTGTAACAAATGTCAATATAGGACAAATTTCTCAAGAAGAAATACATTGGACTATTGAGTGTCTGATCAGCCAATGTTATGACAATTATGAAGGCATTCCCAATCAGGATCAAGAAATAGATGGTAAAGAAAGTGGTAAAGAACAAACTCTCCAGACCTGGAAAACTGGAAAACCCCAACAATAGGAAGCTGTCTGTTGTATTTTTATTTACTCTCACCTCTTAAAAACAGTTTGGGGAGGGAATGAGAAAGTATGCCAGCATAGGTTTACACAAGTTGAGATACATCTAGCACTTAAAGGAAACACACTATAATAAAAGAAAAGCCCATTTTATAAACCCACAGGAACAATGAATGTGACTAATTTAGCATAGTTGTTTTTCTAAAGAAACCAAATGAAGGGAAAAAATAATACAGAATTCTGGGTAAGTTGACGTTTTTAGACTTGCAATATATACTGCAAATGCTATTGAGTTGGATAGTGATTGCTTTCATTGATATTTAAGACAATATACAGTACATTATACACATAAAAGCTTGCTAAGAAAAATACCACATGACTGGTTGACACATTGGACAGAACTTTGATTTTCATTTATTTGCTTTTCATTTAATGTATTTTGTAAATCATGTTTTATGTGTTGTGTGGACTAGTCAAACATGGTATATACAATAAAGTATGGTTAATTAAAACAAAATATTAAACCTAGTTTTCTAGACTTGCTTACTTAAACATAAGTGCTACTAATATAAATTTCTATTTGAACTATAGCTCATTAAGAGTAGAGAAGCAAGAAGAATAAACAAATCTTAAATAGAAAACCCTTAAGAGAATCAGAATGAATCTACATTCCTTGTGACATTTTATAATCAAGAAATCTTACCATTTTATGAAGTAAAGCAGACTGTCCTTTAAAAAGTGCATGGTTTCACTCTTCAGTGTGTTTGACTAGTTCTTCCTCCAGTTGCTGATGGTGGCATCTCGTATTACCTACAAAGCAAAAATCTAGTTACGTCACTATCAGGGAGTTAAAATGTGATAAATTTGGTCCTAAAGGAGGAAAAAAGTAATTTGATTTGTATGAGAGATTGGAGACATTTTTTTTACCAGCAAATGTTTTAGACATGGAGCTGTTGTTAAAATCCGGTTGATATTTTCTCAAAAACTGGAATATGGAAGAAGGAGGGGTATGAATGTATTGGTAGTGAAATAATGAGACATCCTCTGCTTTCTCTTTGGTTATCATATTTATATTCTAGCTTTTCCCAAATGCTGCTCAAAATGGCTTTCAGTTCAAAATGGTACTTTTTGATCAAAATAAAAGTAACAATTTTGAACACAAAATTATTGAGCAGGAGAAAGAAGGAAAGAAGGAAGAGAAAGAAAGAAAAGCTTCCTATTTATCAAAGCCTGCACCAAAATAATACTCTCATCAATCACCTATATATTTACATAATTACTTATTTACTTCTACATTTGTGTGGAAATGTATGGAGGATCTTGTGTGAGATAATGAAATTATGGAGGATTATTCCAGTACTACTTTGTAGGAAGAAAAAAAAGAGAAGAAAATAGCTTGAATTAACAACAATGAAAGTAATTTTTTTTTAATGTAAGTATTCTCAAATGTGTTTCATCTGATTAAGAACTCTGTCAAATGAAGACACTTAAAATGTTTGCCAAAACAAGACAAAAGCATTTTCTAGAAGACTGGTGAATCTTCAGTCTCTGATGAAAATTTGAGGGAGGAGTCTCACACTTTTACCTTTCAAACCATACATTCAAATAATAGTAAGAAAAATCTTTAAATAAACTGACTTAGAACTGAAAGAATAGACATGCTGATATCCCCCACCTTATGCAGCAAAATTACTTACATATATTCCTCTTATTGTTTGTTTACTGTTAAGCTTCTGTTTATTTACTTTGCCCAATATGATTTTCAGTAATATGAAAACGTCAAGCTGTCTTTCATACTGTGTCACAAAATACCACTTACAGTCCTAGTATATTTCAGTTCAAAATACTAATATTCGAAACCAGATGTATCTGTCACAAATTTCCTTTGAGTTGATGTTTTGTTGAAATTTGCTCAAGTTTACTGACTTGTCCAGGTCACCCTTATGGCTATTATGTAGATTGCAAATAATAGGGAAACTTTTATAGAATATTTGAGTATTGACTCTTCATTAAGAGAACAGGTTTTTTTTTTTGGGGGGGGGGGGAGTGCTACTTTGTCTAATTTGCTCCTGAAACTATTAAAAATAGTGATGTAACAAGGAATTAAAAACTATTTGCCTAATAGATGCATGTAATAATCTTTAGATATTAATCTTCCAGTTATTTTATTCTAATCTGATTCATAATATCAATTCAGCTATATTGATCTAGGAAATGTATTGAATATTTTTAAAAATTCTGTTCTTGTCCAGAAAAAAATAGAACTCTATTTTCACTCTCTTCCATATTTTCTCATTTTGTTCTGCTTCTGCTTTTATTCCTATTTTATTTTTTAAAAAGAACACAGCCAAACTTTGTAGGTTATCTATATAACCTATATAATAAGTTATCTCCCCCAAAGTTCAATAAATACCTATTTTAATGTATTTCAAACAGAACCTGTAAAATAAATTAAATCTTTCAGACATTAGATCCTGGAAAGTAATGGTGATAATTTTCTAGCTACTCTTAGTGAATTCTCCCCAATCTAATAAGTCTGAATGCTGATTAAGCAAAGAAGATTGAAAAGACACGAGCAGCTTTTCTCAATTATAATCCCCAAATTTTAGAACTCATTCCTTTTGACATTAGACTAGTTATGATGGTCTACCAAAAAACAGTAAAGACCAAATGATTCCAGAAATCCATTGATGACTGACTGTTGTTGTTGCATAATAATTGTGAGATTGTTCCCAGCTAATAATTATTTAACCCTAATCCATTGTGAGGCCTCTTCTAAAGTCCCTTCAAACACTTCTTGCATTCAATGGCTTTGCCAACAAAGTTGAATAAAAATAATAGTTAAAAAGGATGCCAGAATAAAAATAAGCTAAATTGGTGCAAATAGCCCCTCAACATTTCCAATTTGCATTACTAATGGCTGATTCTTGGTAAATTAATGATAGATTGGGATGATAGGTTGAGATCTATATATAGCAAGTTTTTCTTTTTTCTTTTCCTCTTCCAATTATTGGAGGAGCCATGTAACAAACCCTTCAAAACCAGAACTCTGCACAAGCTGACAAGGAAACTTTATTTTTATTTTTTCTTCAAATCAGAAATATGATTATTTCTCTACTTCCAAGTGAAATGGTACCCATGCCAAAAAAAAGAAAAGAAAAAGTATTCTCCTGTAGCAAGTGTATGTAAAAGCTAAAAGCTGTGGATTTCTCTCCTTTGCTATGGCAGGAAACCTCCACAATTTTGGTTTGCTGTCATTGCAGTAAGAATCTATTTATTTATTTATTTATTTATTTATTTATTTATTTATTTATTTATTTATTTTATTTGTCAATTGTTTACAAGATAATAAGCATAAGTGTATACATAATTATGAATACATGATATGGGTACATATAAGAAAAATAAAAGAAAAATAAAAGAAACAATAGGACAGGGACGGTAGGCACGTTGGTGCGCTTATGCACGCCCCCTACAGACCTCTTAGGAAAGGGGTGAGGTCAATAGTAGACAGTCTAAGGTTAAAGTTTTGGGGGTTTGGGGAAGAAACTACAGAGTCGGGTAGAGTATTCCAGACATTGACCACTCTGTTGCTGAAGTCATATTTCCTGCAATCAAGCTTGGTGCGGTTAACCTTGAGTTTGTATCTGTTGTGTGCTCTTGTGTTGTTATGGTTGAAGCTGAAGTATTCATTGACAGGTAGGACATTGCAATGTATGATTTTATATACCATGCTTAAATCAGACCGAAGACGGCGTAATTCAAGGTTTTCTAGTTCTAGAATTTCAAGTCTGGTGGCATAAGGTATTCTACAACGAGTAGAGGAGGGGAGAACTCTTCTTGTGAAATGTTTCTGGACTTTCTCAATTGTGCTAATATCAGATACGTAATGTGGGTTCCAGACTGATGAGCTGTATTCGAGTATTGGTCTAGCAAATGTTTTGTATGCTCTAGTTAGTAGTGTGATATTACCAGAGAAAAAGCTACGTAAGATTAGGTTAACAACTCTTAATGCCTTTTTGGCTATGTAGTTGCAGTGGGCTCTAGCACTTAGATCATTAGAGGTGAGTATTCCAAGGTCCTTTACAGAGCTTGGATCATCAACAAGATCTTGACTATTCAGCTTGAATTTTATTTTCGGATTTTTTTTGCCAATATGTAAGACAGAGCATTTATTTGTTGAGATTTGAAGTTGCCATTTGTTTGACCATTCTGATACACAGTCAAGATCTTTTTGAAGGGTAGCAGTATTGTCTGTGGTATTGAATAGCTTTACATCATCAGCGAAAAGAACGCAGTTGCTCTTAATATGATCACAGAGGTCATTTATGTAGAGTATGAAGAGAGTTGGTCCTAGAACACTGCCTTGGGGGACACCACTATTGACAGGTACAGAATTTGATAGGACACTCCCAATTTTGACCATTTGTTGTCTGTTTGACAGGAATGCTTCTATCCAGTTATGCAGTTGTCCAGAGATACCATAGGATTTTATTTTTAGTAGTAGTTTGTCATGTACCACTGAATCAAAGGCTTTACAGAAGTCTATGTAGATTGCATCTATTGTTTTGCCCTGATCAAGTTGTGTAGTCCATATGTTTTTGCAGTGTAAGAGTTGCAGATTACAGGATAGTTTTTTTCTGAAACCAAATTGTTTATTGGAGAGTAGGTTGTTTGTCTCTAAGTGGAGGATGATGGATTGGTTAATAATTGATTCCATGACTTTACAGGTGACGCAGCATAAGGAGATTGGTCTGTAATTTTCAACTAGGCAAGGGTCTCCCTTTTTGAAGATGGGGATGACTGTGGCTTGTGACCATAGGTTAGGCAAGGAACTGGTCCTGAAAGATTTTTCAAAGATTATGCTTAGAGGTTTGGCTATGGCAGTGGATAACTTTTTTAAGAAATAGGCACATATTCCATCCGGTCCAATAGATAGAGATGGTTTTAGATAGCATAGTGCTTTTTCAACATTGTCTTCTGTAAAATCGATATGTATTAGATCACTGTAGTTATCTGTGGTTCGGCTAGGAAATACTGGGCATGATCCATTGCTGTTTACAAATACTGAGCCAAAAAATGTGTTAAAGATGTTGGCTTTAATGGTGTCGTCGTTGCAGTCTTTACCATTAGGTCCTATCAGGGGTGAGATGGACCTTGAATCTTTTAGTTTGTTGTTTACAAAATTGTAAAAAGCATTGGTGGAATTGGTGCTTAGGAGGTTTTCCTCTTGTTTAATGTGATAATTGGTGCATTTGGTCTTTATTTGGTGGCATAAATTTTGTATCTGCTTTTGAAATTGGCAACGTGACCAGATTTGTTTTTCCGCCAGAGTGATCTCTTTTTGGATTGAAGTTTCCTTATTGTTATGGGCAATCTGTTTTTTTTTTTTTGTTTTGTTTTGGGAGTAGTTGTTGGTACATATAGTTTGATGACTCTTTTGACTTCAAGTAAAAATATGTTGTAATGGTCTTCAACAGTATTGCATCCAGTGAATAGAGATTGCCAATCAAGGGATGAGAGATCGTTGTTTATAAGATCATAGTTGCCTTTTTTGAAATTATAATTGGGGATCACATCATTGTGGTGGTTTTTGTGTGGACGTATGTTGAGACAAAAGTCAATCATATTGTGGTCACTGCTGGAAAAGGGTTCTTTAGTTTGTATTCCGTAAATTAAATTCAAACTATTGCAGAAGATGAGATCAAGGCAGTTGTTTAGTCTAGTGTTGTTGGTTACTAGTTGTTCCAGTCCCAGATTTGTAACAGCATTGTAAAAGGTTGCATGTATGGTTTCAGTTGTACATTCATTTAGGGTCCAGTCAATATGAGGCAGATTGAAATCACCGAGAAAGATAAAAGGGTATGGGCAGGATGCTGCCCATGTTAGTAGTATATTTAGCTTTTTTACATGTTCAATGTCATAATCAGGTGCTCTGTAACATAGTAAGAATCGAATTGTGATATTTAAGGATAGTTCACAGATAATGGTCTCAGGAAGAGCAAGTTCGTGGGTAACTTGGATATTTTTTAGATGTAAGGACTTTTTGTAGAAGATAGCAACACCACCTCCTCCACGAATTTCACGATCTGATCGGTAAACATGATAGTCTCTTACTGTGGTAATGGAGTCGGGGAGAGATGCATTGAGCCATGTTTCACAGACAAATATAATGTCGAATTTAGCCATATTTAGTAGGAGGAAAAATTCAGGTATTTTATTTACAAGGCTTCTTGCATTGAGTAGCTTGCATTTAAGGCCAGCAGTAGTTGGAATTGAGGTAGTTAGGGGCGTGCGTGCCTAGTCTTGGATGATGGTGGATTGGTTGAGGTAGGGTTGTGGTTGAAGGTTAAAGCTGAGTTGCGGGATGTGTGACTTACTTTTGATACAGTCAGCATGGTAGTCAATGTACAGGTCCTTCTCTCCATTGTCGAGACGTTTTTTGAGTTCAGTGCGGAGTACACGGGAGCGGGCACGTTGCTGTATGGTTAGGTCAGGGCGACAACGGAGGTTCTTATGGTTGGTGTTGGTTTTGGCGAGTGAATTTATAGTGTAAATGAATTTGCGTTTGCTTGATTCATTTTTGCAAATGACCCTGCAGAAGCGTGGGGTCACAGAGCTGTCACTGTTTTTGAGCTCTCGGCCAATGCGGGAAATGTCAAGTATTTCATCAGGGGAGATGGTTGATGCTTGATAATCACTGGTGATGATTCGGACAGTTGTGATATCATCATTATCATTGATGCCCTCTAGACCAAATAAGATGGCGTTTGGACGTTTCCGTTCACGCTCAACAGCTTCTCTGATGAGGATTGGGATATGTTTCTCTTTTTGCATTCTCTTATATAGAAAAGCATATAAAGTGAATCATTTATTTTAATCTCTCCTATTTTTACTGCTATCATTTGAATTTAGTGCTTCTACAATGGGCAGGTTGACCAATGCTAATAGATTTCCAAAGTGATAGAGTCAGCATATGACTTCTTGAGGGATAGGAAATAAGCCCTTTCTTCAAAGCAGGAGGGACCACCCCTTCTCACAATCACTATTTTTATGCATTGGCCATTGGCCAACTGTAGGTTTTTATCAACTAGAAAGAGCAGAAATATAGATCACAAGTAATGAAGCTAACTTCACTAGAATGTTGCTTTAACATTTCCCTCCTTCTCCTACTTGTGAAGCTAATGGAACTTCATTTCAGGCAATATGTAATATGTTCCGATATACTCATCATACGAATCCTGTGAGACAGAAACATGCTCATACACACAAGCAAGCTCTTAACACTCTTAGTGATGGCTAGTTTTCCTGTTTCACCTGACAATTTTTACATTAAGAAAAAAAGCACAATATGGTGGAAAATTTTCCTGAAAAATACTATCCTCTAAATTTATTCCTATTTTTAAGACTCTGGATGCTATGAGCAGTTATAGGCAAGCTACCTAAAACTGGATTCTTGTAAATTTGACCTGTTAAATGCCAGAAAAAAAAAGGATGCTATTTATTCTAAACACTGACTAGGTTGAAAAGTTTTATCGGGGTTCTTATTATAATTGGACACATCCCACGAACTGGATGAAAGCTATGCACAAGACTTTATAGCACTTCATAGTTGGGTTTTTTTTTTTTTTTTTTTTTTGCTGTTGTCCTATCTACATGGTTAAGTTCAGCTTTCCAATTATTAGGGCGGGTCTATTCATGAAACTAAGTCCTTGATCTTTGACTTATTCAATTTTTCCCTGCCTCTTTAAAATGTTACATATTAAAAGGACATTTAGTTCTTCTTCCCTGCAGAGTTTCTTGCCCACACATGGGGATATTGTACAGCTTCATCTTGATAATATGTTATATTATATCAAGCTGTAGGACAGAACAGTTGGCAAGCTCATGTCGAGCTTCAAGCAGGATTCCTGCTGAGCATCAAGTTAAGCTCCCAAGCCAAATTCCAGGTAGGAATAAAGAAAAATTGTGATAGATTTTCATGATCTTTGATCCTAGCAGACCTATTGAGTTACTCTTGCTTCTACAGTGTCTCAGTAGACACCCAATTCCACATTCAATGTCACTCTCTCCTTCTCCCTTTCCTCTTGGTTAGTTTTTCATTTTCTATGATAAAGTGAACATGGTGAGTACATACCCTTGGTTGGGTATAGATGTCACCCTTGCAAAAAAAACAAGAGGAAGCTAGCCATCAACTAGCTAACTGATAATTGTGGAATGGATGCCAATGAATTAGTTTTGCATTGGTTAATCTGCTTTTTATAACACACTAAGAGGATTGAGCAATACAAACTTTAATGCAATATTTTTAAAGAACTTATGTAAAACTATATTTGATTGAGTAAGGAAGTCTGAGGGTTAAAGTCTCTGTTGAGACTTCAAAAATTATCTTTACAAATGTGTTATGCTGTGATGCCGAACCATATCTATACTAAGGAGACATTTGACATATGAACTAGGGTGAATAAATATAAATTAAGGATCTTGCTGAGCAAAAAAAAGAACTGCATTAAAAGTAACTTACAAGTTATAATCTTGCAATTTTCTTATTTCTGATGAACTTTATTTTCTTTCCCTGATCATATTTTTAAAAGTAAATTCTAGGGCAGGGAAATTTATTCATATATGTATGCTGAATTCATCTCCTCTTAATATGGTTAGTACATTTTTATTTCCTTAAGTCACTTTGTATTATTCATGGGAAACCAATAAATTATATTTTAGATATTGCATATTTACTTTTCCTCCTGATTTATATTTTATTTATTTGATTGGGAACAAGACATATCTGTTGCTTAATCTTAAATATGTCATGCAAATGAATGAAAAGAAGGTAAGATTAATTTCAACGTTTTCCTTGTAACATTGACATAGCAGAATATAATATCTGCATGTTAGAACTTAATTGATTTTCATCCTTCTAATGATTTATATTTAATTTAAATCTTTGCATTTTCCTCTTTCTTAATTATTTTTATTTTTACATAATTATTGCTACATTTATTTTATTTTACATAGTAGATAACTTGGCTATTAGAGGTGATATAAATATAGATGGTTGAAAAAGATATGTACACACACAATCATTCACATTTTTTTCTGAAGTTCATTAAGTGTTCTAATATAAAAAATTCTTCCTTCCTTCCTTCCTATCTGCCTTATGTTTGTTCCATGTTCTATTATAAATAACTTAAGGCAGCTACAATATGTAATATTTTGTATATTACTAATCCAAGGAGTTCAGAATTGTAATTGTAGAAGTAGGATAGAGTGAGGAAAAGTAGCTATTCAAAAACCTGAATAAAAATGTAAACAATTGACCATAAGCATTTCACAGAGAAGCCCAGTGTTTGTGTGTGTTTGTCTGTATGTGTGTGTATGTGTGTGTGTGTCTGTGTGTGTGTGTCTGTGTGTTTCTGTATATGTGCATGTTTTACACTGGATTTCTTATTTAAAAATCAATATAAATGATACAAACGAAAGGAAATTCTGTGTTTAAAATTTTAAACACATTTTAAAATTAACATTTTTTCAATCAAAAAATGAAAAAAAAATAGTAATAGATTTGACAGCTGCAACTGAGCAACTGTTTGTTAGCAGACACTGTAACAGGTTGGGATGGCAGTGTAGGATACCCTCACATTTAAAAGTGTATTTGGCTTCTTAATTATAATTAGTATTTCTGATTGTATAATTTATGTACTGATTATTGTTTCATTGTGTAAAACATTGCCTTTTCAGGAATCCAGAAACAGCATTATCCAAATTTTGAATATTTAGCAAACTCTGAGATGAAGAACTGCAAGAAACTTTTGCTGCATTTATTAATATTAATATTTCCATTCATCTTTTCATATATCCTGGCTTTCCCCCCACCATATATTTACAAAGCTCTCTTCCTAAAATGTTTTCATTTATCTTGTAAATTTATCATGTTTCAGTTATCCTTTGATCCTGCAGATTGGTGTATGAGGCATGGAAGTGAACAACCAAACCAGGGTCCAGATGTTTATCCTCCTGGGTTTTCCCACAGTTCTAGAACTTCAGAGACTATTATTTGTAGTATTTCTTTGTATCTATATCGTCACTCTTGTGGAGAACACTATGATAATCATCCTCACCAGGACAAATACTCACCTCCAAAAACCCATGTATCTCTTCCTCAGCCACTTGTCTTTCCTTGAGACTTGGTATATTTCTGTGACTGTTCCAAAACTCCTGATTAACTTCTTGGCAACAGATAAAAGCATTTCCTATTCAGGCTGCATGGTTCAGCTGTATTTCTTCATATCTCTAGCCTGCACTGAATGTGTCCTGCTGGCTGTCATGGCTTATGATCGTTATGTTGCCATCTGCCACCCATTGCGCTATCCTGTTATCATGACATCCCAGGTTTGCTTGCAGCTAGCAGTGGGTTCCTGGTTCACTGGTTTCCTAATTTCTATGCTCAAATTTTTTTTCATTTCACGTTTAAATTTTTGTGGGCCCAACATCATCAACCACTTCTTCTGTGACATTTCCCCTTTACTTAATCTCTCCTGTACTGACCGCACTGTGGCTGAAATGGTTGACTTTGTATTTGCTCTTCTTATCCTTTTAATTCCACTCTCTGTCACAATGGGCTCCTATGCATTTATTATAGGTGCCGTTTTGCATATCCCTACATACCAAGGAAAAAGAAAAGCTTTTTCTACCTGTGCCTCCCACCTCACAGTGGTTATTATCTTCTACTCAGCTACACTCTTCATGTATGCAAGACCAAGGAGAATCCATTCTTTTAACATGAATAAGCTTGTGTCTGTTGTGTACACCATTGTTACGCCCATGCTGAATCCATGCATTTATTGTTTAAGGAATCAGGATGTCAAGGAAGCACTGAAAAAATATTTTGCAACTTAAGTCCTGAGAATGATTATTGATCATTAGACTGATGATTAATGGAATTTATTTCAGCATACAAAAGTAATATACATATTAATTTTTCTAATATGTGTATTGGTATTCTATAAAATACAAGGAGCTGTGGAAGTACAAAGGTGAGAATGCAGTACTACATGCTGCCTGCAGTTTGGTAGTTTGAGTCTCATCAGTTCAAGATTGACTCAACCTTCCATCCTTCTGAGGTCAGGAAAATGAGGACCCAGATTGTTGGGGGCAAAATGCTAACTCTGCAAACTGCTTAGAGACGGCTGTATATCACTGTAAAGCGGTATATAAGTCTAAGTGCCATTGCTACTTAGTAGACAAAATGTTGAAAATTCATAGGAGAAAAACTGGATTTCACTTGCAAATGTCTTTTGTAAGATTGTATACCTATAACCGTCAGTCTTAAATCATAAACATATGTAATTTTAATTAAATATAAAAAAATAAGAACATGTAGAAAAAAGTCAGAAATTTGGAAATGCTGGGGACAAGCAACTATAATTACAGCAATTGCATTTAA
>NW_020769990.1:0-35320 GCF_900518735.1 Pseudonaja textilis
CACACACACACACACACACACACACACACACACACACACACACACACGCAGCTATTACAGAATCCAGTTCTGCTGAAGCCTCCTCCCAGAAGGCAACATTGAAAACAGGTCGTGGAAAGGATGTGTAAAGTCCCTGAGAATACCATGGACCCTGGTCAAGCAATGCTTATCTATGGATAGAAGGAAGTAAACTCCAATAATCAACTTACAACAGTTCGTTTAGTAACCTTCAAAATTACAACAGCACTGAAAAATGACTTATGACCATTCTTCACACTTACGACCGTTGCAGCATCTGTGTGGTCATGTGATCAAAATTCAGATGCTTGGCAACTGACTCATAAGAGGGTTGCTGTGTCCCGGGATCACAGGATCCCCTTTTGCGACTTTTCAACAAGCAAAGTCAATAGGGAAGCCAGGTTCACTTAACAACTATGTTACTAACTTAACAACTGCAGTGATTCACTTAACCATTGTAGCAAGAAAGGTCGTAAAATGGGGGCAAAACTCACTTAACAAATGTTTTACTTAGCAACAGAAGCGAGCTTCTGGGCTCAACTGTGGTGGTACATTGAGGACTACTTGTACTAGTACATTTACATTTATTTCTTAATCTATGTTTACAACATAACTCGTTTGTCTCTATATCCTGTCTAATCATCAAAACCATTGTTTTGTTTCATAACTTTAGAACTGTCAGCTGCTCAGAGTCATTTGGTTGAGTTGGGCAGCTACAGAATTTGAATTAAATAAATAAATAAATAAATCAGAAGTTAATTTTTCCTGTTTCACACAAAAAGTCTATGAAGAAATCCTTCATAGTCAGCAATACATGTAGATATTCATTGCTGACCAAAGAAGTCAATTTAGCCATCTCAGCAAGTCCAGCTGGCTCAGGAATTCTGGGAATTGAAGTCCACAGGTCATTAAAGGGACATCATTGCTTTAAAACTAATGTTCTACGAACTGACCTAGGAGTCAGGAAAATAACGTCCATAGAACCCAAGTTTAATTAAATGGTAAAAATTTGCAACGAGTTCAGAACCTTATGAGATGTAATTTATCTTGTGAGACTGAGAAATGTAAAACAGGTAGTCCTTGATTTATGGAACCTACCTATTATGGTTGTAAATTGTGATGGTTGTAAGGCAGGTTATCCATATGACTGACCCAATTTTACAAACCTTTTTTTTTTTACAGTGGTTGTTAAGCAAACACTGCAGTCATTGAGTGGACCCATTATTTGCTGGTTTTCAGCACAAACATAATAAGATCCAGTTATGTGCCATAAATGTGAGTCGGTTGGCGAGCATTCAAAATAGGATCATGTGACTGGGGGGGGGAGGGAAATGCCTGTCAGAACTTTAGAACTGGATCACAAGAACCTCTAAGGAGGTCCGTTGTAACTTTGAATGGTCACAAGGAACTGATCGTTAGTCAAGGACTACTTGCAGTTGTAACAGAAGAGAAGGCATTCATTACTATTGTATTTGATCATGACTTCATGACTTCCAGTATGCAATGAAAAGGTGCCACACCAACTAAGTTTGTACATTTCTTCTGCATTTGTACATCAAATACAAATCTTACATTTAACAGTACTTAATCCAGTTTAAAATGGTGCTTGCTATCTCTCTTTCCTCTACCCTTTTCTGCTCAGAGATTGAACAATCTGAATGTGTCACAGCAAGTAAAAAGTCAAACCAGCATACTGATTTAGTTACTAATACATTTTCTCCAATGACATGTACAGAGCATGTTTATGTCAGGAAGAAGATATGGCTAAAATCTCAACTTGCATAGCATCATCATCATTTCTTATTTTTGACTCACAGCATAATGCAAAATCGCACCCTAGAGCCTACCATATGAAAAGGCTGCAGGCCTGTGCCATGCCTCCCAGCGATAAACACTCCTCAGCACAAATCAGAGAGCTCTGTCCTGAAAAAATAGGCAGCTTGGGGAAGCAATTAACAAGAGGATATTTCCTTCCCCCCTCTACAAAATGTATCGCCAGTAGATCACTGCCAACAGAAATGTGGGTCTGGCGTGGGAAAACAGAGCAAGAGCTAACAAAGAGCCAGTTCCCTTTGCAAAGTTCTGCCTGCTGTTGAGGGGAACGCTAAGAGAGCTTGCACACTTACCTAACATGGGAGGCACTGAAGTGTTATTACTTAACATCTCAAGAACCTCAAAAGTAATGCCCTCCAGGCACAGCTGTTCCTTTTCCCCAGACAGTCCTACTCTCCAGCAGACGTATCCTACACAAAATCAGTTGCGCTACATGAAATCAGTTGCAGGAATCAACCAACTGCAGATCCATTTAGATGTTTGCAAAGAGCAATGTGGTTTTTTTTTTTTTTGGCTCTCTCTCCTTTTAAAAACAGGAAATGGGGATGCAAAAAAAAAAAGTGATGTCAAAGTAACAGCAACAGGACTTTGGGAACTTAAGCATTTGTATAGTCATGTCAAGGGAGAAATTCTAGTTTTTCCTTCCCAACATTTAAAAAAAAATGTTTTAAGCCAGAACAATGAATGCACTGTACGAAAGAGAGAATATAGACCATGCTGACGATTTGAAAAATGGGTTGTCTTTCTGTTACAGATTGTTTAGAACAAATTCAACATCTGCCTCTTTAATACTGACTTCTAGATATTTTCTTTTAAACATGAATAGAAAACTCCTCCTTTGCCAATGACTCACTGCTAAATTCAGCAAGTCTAGACAGGCTTAATAAACCTTCCTAAAAATGTTAGATTTTTCTATTGTTTTCCTATTTATAAACATTGTGGTATCTTTTTTTAAAAAAAGAACTAGATGGGAGAACAAAATTAATTCACGATTTTAAAGCCACTACCACTTGTTATAAAAAACAAATCCATCTTAAAAATTGCTTTTCTGCAGTCCTGTTGTAGGAAGCAAATAAATAAAACAAATAGACAAGTATATTTAAACAAATTACATACCCATCATAATTAAGATTTTGGGAAGAGGGTCAGGGACCCATTTAAAAAGAACAGAGTGTTTTCTAAATAACAGAAATAGCATTTATTTATTTTATTTATTTATTTGTCAGGCAAGTATTAGATAACAGGTATAAGTATAAACATGGTTATGAATGCATGAAATGGATAGGAATAAAAAGAAACAATAGGACAGGGACAGTTGGTGCGCTTATGCACATCCCCTACAGACCTCTTAGGAAAGGGATGAGGTCAATAGTAGACAGTCTAAGGTTAAAGTTTTGGGGGTTTGGGGAAGAAACCACAGAGTCAGGTAGAGTATTCTAGACATTGACCACTCTGTTGTTGAAGTCGTATTTCCTGAAATCAAGTTTGGTACGGTTTACCTTGAGTTTGCATCTATTATGTGCTCTTGTATTGTTCTGGTTGAAGCTGAAGTATTAATTGATAAGTAGGACATTGCAGCAGATAATGTTATGTACTATACTTAGATCAGACTGAAGGCGATGTAATTCTAGGTTGTCTAGGTTTAAAATGTCAAGTCTGCTGGCATAAGGTATTCTGCTACGAGTAGAGAAGTGGAGAATTCTTCTCGTGAAATATTTCTGGACTTTCTCGACTGTATTAATATCCAATATGTAATGCGGGTTCCAGACTGAGGAGCTGTATTCAAGTATTGGTCTAGCAAATGTTTTATTTGCTCTAATTAGCAGTGTGATATTACTGGAGAAAAAGCTACGCGGGATTAGGTTAACAACTCTTAATGCCTTTTTGGCTATTTACTATATTTTAAATCGGGAACATCCTCCAACATAGGCTACAAAGCTCAGAATTTTAGAAGATTTAATTGCATCACAACAGTCAGGTTTTACTTCAGACTCACCAATAAAACTTTCTCATTCTCAACATTAAAAGCAGACTTCCATAAATTAGATTCCTAAACGTTTGAGATGATTCAGAAGAGCTACTTAGTGGGCAAATTCTCTCAATTCAACCATAATAAAAGTTATTGACTGCTACTTTTTGTTCCTATTTCTTCCACTATTCTTCTTTATCATAAAAAATGTGTTAAGAAAGAAACAGCTGCACACTGTTTTTTAATTCATAGTGCAAAGAGCAATTGCGTTATTTAGTTGACCGATCGGAGGAGTCCTCTGCTTTTTTGGGAAAGTATGGGTTGAAAAGGTGATAATTAATAAGAGATGATACCTTAATCCAAAAAGTATGCAATATACTAAAAATAACTGAAGTGCAACATAATTTACCAAAAAGCGAATTATCCTATATAAACAGCAAAGTATCCTATGAGGGGTCCTTGGCACAGGTGGTATTCAGCAGGTTCTGACCAGTTCCAGAGAACCGGTAGCAGAAATTTTTAGTAGTTTGGAGAACCGGCAAATATCACTTCTGACTGGAGATTTTACAGTATCCTTCCCCTGCCACGCCCACCAAGCCACGCCCACAGAACCAGTAGTAAAAATTTTTTTGAATCCCACCACTTGGTATTTTCT
This sequence comes from Pseudonaja textilis, assembly GCF_900518735.1. The sequence goes on from NW_020769990.1 coordinate 4,476, forward strand.
GTGCTTGCCTGTTTTCTTGCAGACGTTTCATTACCCTAAGTAACATCATCAGTGCACCAAGGACCCCTCATTTCAACCCTGAGCTACAAATATTCTCCCTTATTGGTAGAGTATCCTATATTGCAAAATCAGTTGTCCTGGGTTCTAAAAGGTATTAAATAAGCGTTATATGATTTAAAAGATTGGTTAATTCAGCAAAGAAGAAATAAATACGGATAGCCCTCATTTAAACAACCCTAACTGGGATAGGAATTTCTATCACTAAGTGAAGTAGTCATTAGATAAAACATTATGTGACCTCACCCCTTTGTGAGGGCAGTTCCAGTAGTTCCAGGTGCGGTTGTTAGGTGAGGAACTCATGCTTCTCTTCCTCTTCCGCACTCGTCTCAGCTTCAACAGTTGGTGCTATTCTTGGTTATGGCTTCCTGGCTTTTTTCAATAAATATAATTTATCAGACGTTCTTGCATTTCTTGTGGCCTTGACTGCGTGGTTCAGTTTTGACAGTAGTACAAAACTAGGCAGGTGTGTTGGCACTTGGCAGAAGACCTTTGATTTTATCATGTCAGACAGACATTTTCTCAATCCCCTTCTTTATCCTCTCAATATAATGGATTAGCCAGTCCCAAAATCAGAGCAGAAGAAACTCTTCTCTTATTCCTCCTGGCCAAGGAAAGACTGCCAAGAGAAGCTGCAGTGCGACATTATCAGGAACAACTCCCTGCTGGGAAGGTTTCCAGAGGTTACTTAAGAAAAAAAAAGTTGGGAAACTTTTCTTCCAAGAAAACCATTGTAGGCTAACAATGCGCAGCTTCTAGTATCCTTCAGAAATAGTATCTGGTATCCTGCTCTTGTTGCAGACACAACTGGGTTAATTCAGAGCTTTGAACCATTGATTTAAGGTTCAATTGTTAAATTTCTGTTTATGGCTTAATATTAGCAAATTTAGTCAAGTGTGATTTTTTTTTTAACAATCCTCTTATGACAAAAGTGGGGCTTCAAGACATTGTTGCCCTTGGTCAATCTTGTTGAGAGTTGGAAATTTGAGAATCAACAGTAAATGGGAAACTACCAGAGAATTTCATGTTGTGGGCTACCCACTGCAATAGATAATAGAAAACCACTTGTGTTTCATTAAGAGGGAACAGCTTGCTTAAGGGCTCCAAGTAACCAAATGGGAGATTTGAACCATTAAGCATGTTTGTGCATTTACTCATCAGAGATACAGTTAGTACAAGGAAATTCCAGTTCTAATCATCACAACTAAGGTGATAAGAATATTGCTAGATCACACTGAAGTTTCATCTAGCTCACAATTTAAACTCCCACATAGAGCAATCAGCTGATTCTGCCATCCTACAAGTTTTCTTCTTAGAATTTGTCAACAAATGAACAATTTCCTACACAGATTCCATGCCTTCAAAGAAATTCCACGCACCCTCAGCATAAACTTATCAGTTTTGTTATGAGTTTGCACAGCATTCTTAACTTACTTTGTCACTGCAAAAATCAGTATGCTAGGTTCACATAATAAATGGAATCATAAACTAATCAGACCACAACAAATTAAATCAAGGTTAAAACTAACCAAACCTAGAATGTTGTACAAAGGCATCTACTGGATTTTTAATTGATCTGGTTAAGCATTTTGTATGAACAATCCTTTGTGTATGTACTATGGGGGTTCAGTGGAAAGGCTACTACATTATCATAACTAGGAGCTCTGAAAGAAATATTGTTGGTGCCCTTTTTTATGAATCAACTTCACTAATATCATATTAGTATTTTTAATTGCATAGGTAGTCAATTCATGCTTTATCTGCATAGTGCCTAATTATTTAATGATAATAACTTTGCATACACAGAGAAAATAATACTCATTTCCCCTCCTATTAAACATGTACTAATTTTTTTAAAAATCTGAATACTAATATTATTCCAAACTTTCATTTCTCACAAATGAATATACCCAAAGCAGCTAATAAACAACAAATTAGTAACTCATAATCACTTACAGTATTCTAAAAAGATACAAAAACTGCAAGATACAAACTGTTTGTATTAATTTATTTCAAGTGTAAAAGTGATAGGGATTTGAGAAGAGGTACTTGCTTGTCAAACCTGATACCTCTTACGGTTGCTTGTAATTTTTGCTCCTTAGTTTGGGTCCTGAAACCACCACTTCTAGTGGTTTTTCTTCCATCCTTTTGTCCATGCTTTGTTCCATCCTGAAATATATTTGCCACTCGGAATGGGACAACTACAACTTGCCACAGCCAACGAGTCACAGCCAACTCACCATGGCCAGCTTGCTGTGGGACAACTCACCACAGCCAACCCACCTACAGGACAACTCACTGCAAGGCAATTCAACAATTCAATTTAATTATTTAAAATAATTAAAACCTTAAGGTTTTGATTATTTTAAATAATTAAATCCTTAAGGTTTTGATTATTTTAAATAATTAAATAATAATTTTTGTCATTCACATTTCATTTTGTCCCATCGTTGGCATCTTTTCTTTAATGATTCTATTCCACCATTTCTTCAATATTAGCGTAACTCTTGTTCCGTAGCAAGTTGGCCATTTTGAGTTGTCCCATGGCAAATTGGCCGTAGCAAGTTGCAAGTTGGCTGTAGCAGGTTGGCTGTAGCGAGCTGGATGTGGCGAATGGTCCTAGACCCTGTGTCACTATCACATTCAAAGTAGACTCTGATTGCTCCCACAGAGGGAATTTTTGTATAGGGAAAAATGTACCATTAGATAAATTGTAGGTAAGTTTAATTGCAGCGACAAATATTACAGCTTGCTGATAGCTGCCTGCTTCTACAATTCTGTACCCAAGTGACTGCCTGAAGAATTCTAGAAGTCCACACCTCTTAAAATGGCCAAGGTTGAGAGACATTTCCTGCAGACCACTCCCTTGTGCCAAATAGCTAAAGTGATTTTATTTGTTCAGGAGGGGGTCCCCTTTAAAAAGAGCAGCCTCAGTATTTAATTGTCTAGCTTTTATTTACATGATAACTTGATAGTTTTCAAGTACTCATGTTTTATTTTCTAATTCTGTATTAATTTTATATTGATCAATTTTATTTTGACTGAACATAAATTACCAGCAGGAGCAAAATTTATTATTGGAGAAAAAAGGGATAGAAAATGACAACTCAAGAAGGAACAAACCCCAGTAAAACATTGTAAATCTCCTGCAAATCACATTCCGCTTGGTTGTCCGCTCTTCCTGTGGAGACTAAAGTACCTCACATTACAACTACTGCTATTTTCCAAATGCAAATTAATTTCCCAGCAGAGAGAAGGCAACTTCTCGATAATTAAAGGATGCGGTACGCCCCCACCCCCATCGCTGAGCCCAACAGTCTTGATCTCCAACTTGGCCTCCTGGAGAAGGTGAGAGACAAATCCTCTACAGTCACCATCCAAGCCTGAAACCTTCTCTAAGACCTTTGATGTTTGGAAAGAGATGGGCTGTGGCGTGCTTCAATAAAATAAAAAGGTAGGTGCATATTTATTTATCAAATTGTTGGGTTGTCAACTCCATATAGACTCATGGAGGACTGATCTTTATTTCTGTTTTGGTGCCCTCAAGTTGGCCTTGACATTTGGTGACTGCATGGACAAGTCCACAATATTTTCTTTGCAACATTTGTCCCAAGCTGGCAAAGGGTTCCTCTCTGCCTACCCATTAAGCAGTAACTATGAATCCAAGAGGATACCTAAGTCAATGGATCAATTCCTTTGGTGCAGGGGTGTCAAACTTGATTTCATTGAGGGCCGCATCAGGGTTGTATTTGACCTTGGGGGGCCGGGGTGGGCATGGCCATCTTCGTGACCAGAGTGCTCTGCCAGAGAAAACAGGCTCCCAAGATCTATTTTCAGCTGTGATGGCCTCCTGCAACCCTCTGCCATTGAAAACGGAGCCATTTTTGCTGCCAGAAGCACTGCGGATTGGTCCTTCACTGTTTCCAGGGAAGCCCCCGCGGGATGGATTGGGCCCCTAGGTTTTGAGTTTGACACCCCTGCTTTAGTGCCACCTCCTCAAAAGACAACATTGGAGTTGGCCAAGAATTTGTTAAAGGTAAGAATGAGGAAAGTTTCCAATCTCCATAGATAGAACCATATGGGAGACATCCCAGCCTGTGGGCATAGCTGGTGCTTGAAACAAGACATCTAGAAAATTAAATCATTGTCCTAGGTATTTGAAGACTTCCTCTCCCTAAAGGCACCATTTACCTGCCAAGACAAGGGACCCATTTTCTTGCAATCACTTTTATACAATGGACATTTCTGTAAATCTTAGGGAAGTGGGCACAGAAAGACAAAATCAAATCACCACACTATAGATGTATATACTTCTTCACCCATCTGAGTCAACACTGCTGAGCTCATCTACTATTTGATTTTCTCAAATGGGTGCGCTGAGTAGAAAATAAAGAGTCAGGAAATAGAATGGCTTCAGCAATTTACAGATAGATTAGATAGATCATTAGATATAAGATCCAAAATAGGAATATTGGATGGAAACAGGATGGAACAAAGTTCCAGTGGTGGGATTCAATTTGTTTTACTACCGGTTCTGTGGGCGTGGCTTAGTGGGCATGACTTGGTGGGTGTGGCTTGGTGGGCATAGTAGGGGAAGGATACTGCAAAATCCCCATTCCCTCCCCACCCCACTAACCTGCTTTCCAGGCCCATTCTCCTGTGCAGGGCAACAAAAGAAGACCCAGCCTCCCAGCTGGGACTCGGGAGGCAGAGAATGGATGGGGGCGGGGCCAGTCAGAAGTGGTATTTGCTGGTTCTCTGAACTACTCAAAATTTCTGCTACCGGTTCTCCAGAACTGGTCAGAACCTACTGAATACCACCTCTAGAACAAACAATGGAGGTTTTTAAGAAGAGATTGGACATCCATTTGTCTGAAATGGTATAGGGATTCCTGCCTGAACAGTGGGTTGGAATAGAAGACCTCCAAGGTCCCTTCCAATACTGTTAGTGTGTTAATATCCCATAGTGGACCCTCATTTGAGCAATCTCCAAAAGACAATGGAGGACAGGAGGAGCCAGACGTGCTACGGTCCTTGGGGTCGAGAAGAGTATAACTCTTGGAGCATAACTCCAAATGGTATAGAGTTACTACAACCTAGTTTCTACCACAGTTGGGCATGATTTAGCTACTGAACAACGATGTGGACCCTTGGCACCTTCAAGTACCTAACTCAGTCTATGCTGCAAACTGTTTTAATAATGATAGCATGATATATCAAGTTTTGTAGAGAAAAGAAAGAGTAACTGTGTTAAGTGTCAACATATCTATTTTTAAAAAAAGACTGGAAATTTTGCTCCCACTCATTCCAGCGATGCTATGATATTAAATATCAAATTACTGCAGGTTTTGGGGTGGGGTGGGGGAAAGAATCAATCCTCTCACTGCAAAAAGAAATAAATTCTGATCTAAAAGTCTTTGATTTGACATGTTGTAAAGATGCCTGATCTTGAACACTGTATTCCTTTAGGGAAGTGACATAAGAAAAGGGTTAGATTACAGGTGATGAGTAAATCAACTTCTCTGACTGATATCCTGGAAAAACTCTGCAATGAAAAGAAATATTATCAGAGTTGTGGGATGAATTGTCTTGCTATATATAAGGTGCCTACAAACTGGACCAAGAATTTCATAGTGGCAAGAAGCAAAAGAGAATGGAAGCCCTCCTTTGCTTTACAATTAATTTTAATTGTTACAAATCATTTTAACAGTGTCTAACCATCCTGCCTCTTTCAAAATTTGACTTTTGTATCCTGTTTTTGTATTTTAATATTTTATTGTACACCATCTCTGAGGTAGATGGGCAGTTCAAAAATGGAAAAATTAAATAATATCCATGTGGGTCTATGATAATTCACCGCAGCCATGACCAACCTGCCACAGCCAACTCACCATGGCCAATTCGCCATGGCCATCTCACCACAGGACAACTCACTACAGGACAAGAGTTACATTAATATCAAACAAATGGTGTAATAGAATCATTAAAGAAAAGATGCAAAAGGAGAGACAGAATGAAATGTGAACAGCAAAAACTATAATAATGTTTATTTATTTTAAATAATAAATAGAATTGTTAAATTATCCCTCAATGAGCTGCCTTGCAGTGAGTTAGCTGTGGTGAGTTGGCTGTGGCGAGTTGGCCACAATGAGTTTGCCGCAGCAAGCTGGCTGTGGCAAATTGTCCCATTCCCTATACATGTAGTCAGTAAGGGCTAAGCCAGTAATTGAGAAAAGTCTTTTAAAAAGAGGGATAATGACAGATCAAATAGACAAAAATTTATCAATCTATTTCCTCATAATGGTAAGTGTTCTGAGTAATCCAAAACTTTCACCTATCACCTACAAGCTGTTCCTCAGAAATTGCATTCTTTGCTAGCAGGATGTAAGAAAAACTTTATTGGATAAGATCCAAACTATATTTAGTTCAGTATCCTGTCTCTCAGGGATCCCAACAGAAAGCAAAGCATGAAAAAATAACACCCATGATAATTTGGTTGCTTCTGTAGATACCAGTTACATACAGTACTAATCCTTCTACTCCCAAATTACAAGTAAGTCTTTGAGTAACCAACACAATGCTTTTCACACACACCATCTCAGCAAACCTGGAGGAGCTATGAAATGTGTAGAAAGTGATTAGAAGCCAAAAGTGGAGACTATCGCCTTCACTTGAAGTAGTCCAATCCCAATAAGGATTTGGGAGCAAGTCAAAAACTGAAGAATACAGATTGTTGAGATACAACTAGAAACAAGATGGGGAGAGAGAAATGAAATGTAGCAGTTAGAATTCTGCACAGTAATACCTCGCTGTGCATGTCACTGGTTTTATTGGTTTACATTTATTGTATAGCAGATAAATCTTCTAAAAACCTAATGCTTAAATGGTCAGGATAGCACCGCCCTAATATAAAGATGAAGGTTCTATAGGCTTACAAAAATCCTAAAGTTTGCAAATGTACAAAAATGGAATTTGCAGTTTTGAGTCGTAGGGAGAAGACACTCGAATGGAGTAATACCGTGTTTCTCCAACAATACGGCCTCCACCAATAGGAAGGCCCAGCATGATTTCTAGGCATGAGGTGAAATTAAGCCCCACCCCCAAAATTTAGGCCTATTTAAACTATGCGTTTCCCCGCTATTTCTCACATTGTTCGCTAGAACTACACGAGGTGAAGAGAAATGGGGGGGGAAGGGTGGGGGTGGGGAGAAAACTTGCCTTTAGGAGTGCCCTGCAGGTAGCCTAGGCTAGAATACCCCAATCTACCGAAAGAACATCAGCCGATAGAAGCTCCCCGAAGGCAGAGTCCCCAGCTGCTTCGGGGCATGGCGTGGCTGCCCGTGTCCCCTCACCATTAGGCAGTATCTTTCGGGCAAAAGAAGCTCCCCAAGGGCAGTCACCAGCCACTTCGACCGGCTGGTAGAAGCAGCCTCGGGGTGAGCACGCACACACACTCCCCTTGCCAAGAGGCCGTTTCTATCAGCCAATCGAAGTGGCTGGTGACTGCCCTTGGGGAGCTTCCATTGCCCGAAAGACACTGCCTAATGGCGAGGGGACACGGGCAGCCACGCCATGCCCCAAAGCAACTGGGGACTCTGCCTTCGGAGAGCTTTCGTCGGCTGATAGAAGCGGCCTCACGGCGAGTGTATGGGCCGCTCTAGGTGGGGGAGGAAATTAAGTCACCCCCCCAAAGACAGCCTAGCCGTTTTTTCGTGGGTCAAAAAAAAAAAAAAAAGCCCGGCCTTATTTTATGAGAAACATGGTAGCACTTTATAATGTCTTGGAAATACCACGTCTAGAATATTGCATCCAGTTTTGGTTGCCACGACATAAAACAAGAAATCTAGAAAGAGTACAAAGTAAAGCAACAAAGATGATATGGGGAACTGGAAGCTAAAACATATGAAGAATGTTTGCAGGAATTAGGTACATCTAGTTTAATTAAAAGAACGACTAGGGGCGACATGATAGCAGGGCTCCAATATTTGAGAGGCTGCCACAAAGAGGATGGGGTCAATCTATTTTCCAAAGTGCCAGAAAGCAGGACAAGAAGCATCGACGGAAATTAATCAAGGAGAGAAACAATGTAGAAGGAGAAATTTCTTGACAATTAGAAAAATAATTGGTGGAACGACTTGCCTCTAGAAATTGTGGGTGTTCCAATACTGGAGATTTTGAAGAAGACATTGGACTATCATTTGTCTGAATGGTATAGGGATTCCTGCTTTGAGCAGGGAATTGGACCTAGAAGACCTCCAACGTCCCTTCTACCTCTGTTATTCTGAGTACCTTGGTAAAGGTTTGCTGGTTGCTCCAAATTACAATTTCATTGTCCATTTCATAGAACACACTAACTCATAAAATGGTGAGTTTGTTTTGGGCTTAGCATGTAGCACAAATAGTATTTCAGACTATGCTTTAAGTTTAAGATTACAGCTAAAAATTTATCTAAGTCCTTATGAAAATTCTGGGCTTTTAAATAAGCTGTAGTTACAGTCCATTAATCACACTAGTAATAAAATACTTCTGTCATGAATACCCATATACTATATGGAAAGAGAATCTTCTACTAGCATATTTGTTCAACATCTGGGGAAGCTATAACTATGATAGACGAAATGGTTTATCTGTAATGCCTTGAATTTTTATGACAGTTTTTTTCTAGGTTTTCCTGTCATTCTGTGAACTTCTGAGCCAAAACAGTACTCAGAGATCATGATAGAATTTCAACTAGAATTTTCTCTTGAGCAGAGTCAGAAATGATCCAGCATGAATCATCAATTAAACAATGAATAAATAGAACCACATTATTTATGTGACATTGTTTAGAATCGTGCTTTTCAACAGCAACAACCAATGAAACTTAGTACCATTATAGTTGCCATAATACTCAAAAGTTTGATTGGAGGAAAAAATCAACCAGCAGTTTGAATCCAAGTAAACAACTACCGGTACTTGGAATTATAGTCTTAAATTTTGCAGAAGTGAAAATAAAAACGATGGGACTTTCTCTACAGTTAAAATGCCATCTACCATTGTACCTTGTTGGAAAGGTAAAATAATGGACAGGACACTTACGCATAAGAGTTTGCTCTATTACTATTTTGGTTTACTATTCATAAATTACTATTTTAAAATATAGTATTTAAAGATAAGAATGTAATTTTGAATCAAATATAATACCAAGTATTCGGCGTTCATCAATATATGAAAAATGGACTTATTCAGCAATGGATACAGCAAAAAAAGTAAATTTTCCTAAAATGAAAGTACCACGTCACTGGATTTATAATCTTGAATTGATATTCACTTTCCATTTATTGAAAAATGGTGCTACATAATATTTACTATGATTGTACTTCCTTCTTTTTTTTGTTTTCCTGACTTTTTTTTCCCTTTCTACATAGGTATTAAAAAATTAAAAAAGAAAAGAGTAGAACACACTTTGTAGTAAACACATGCAGGGGAGCCGTAAAAGTTTGTGCAGTATAGTCATATCTGTACTTATTCAAAATTAAGTGTAACAGAGTTTAATAAGATTTACTTCCAGCTTTCTTTTCTTGGCTATTCTGGTTGGGAGCTGAAACCCAACAAAAAAAATCTACAATATTGGTCCAAGGATAATTTTTTAAATATTATTTGGAATATTTCTTATCTGCCTTTCATTTCCAAGAAGGCCTACTACAATGTGCACACATATATGCATACACACAGACACATATATATACATATTTTTCAAAGTTACTATAATATTGAGAAGCACCACTATTAAACTAATTATTTAAAATCTCCACTCAGCAAAGTCAGAATCAGTAATTGTAAACAATTATGTTCTAAATCAGGGGTCTCCAATCTTGGCAACTTTAAGACTTGTAGACTTCAACTCCCAGAATTCCTCAAATAGCTTTGCTGGCTGAGGAATTCTGGGAGTTGAAGTCCACAAGTCTTAAAGTTGCCAAGGTTGGAGGCCCCTGTTCTAAATACACACAAAAAAGCTCTGAAAATCATAAATTTGGGATAGTTTTAAAAATGCAAGAGAAGAATATATGTCTATATGTATAAATGTATGTAATGCAATAAGAGCCAAATTGGTGTTTAAGGCATCAGTTTAGAAACTAGCCGTTCTAGTCCCGCCTTAAGTCAACTGAGTGACCTTGGGCCAGTCATTCTCTCAGTGCTAGGGAAAAGACAATGGCAAACCACTTCTGAAAAATCTTGGCAAGAAAACTTCAGAGACCTGTCCAAGCAGTCACCAGGATTCAACATACCATAGATTTTGGAGTTCTATTGTCTTTTGGAATCATGTTTTTAATTGTAAACCATTTTGGAATTTATTTAGTGAAAATGAAAAATGGTATATAATATAACCCTGTTTTTAGAAATACCTTCAAATTAAATAATATATTGCAATTATTATCCCATGCACTCATCTTCTGGTTCAGTGATTTTATTTATTTATATCCCTGTATTATTACTTTTATAAATAACTTGAAGTAAACAAACACACACACACAGAGACAATACTCCAGAGGTCTAATGTGCCATGAAAAATAGCATGGCATGTCACTGTGATATGTTCATCATTAGCGTTTTAGTTGTATGCAAGTTCTGAAAGAATGAGCAAGGTTGGATCTGGCCCGTTTGTGGACAGCAGACACCTGAGAGGAACTCAACGTAACCCAACACCTTGGGTTAAAAAAAAAGGGAAATCAATTTTAAACATAAAAGGAAATATTCTTACTTACTGCAACTCTTGCTGATCAAATGGTAGGTATGGCTCTATATAAAGCCTGCCAGACTTCATGATTACAGAATAAATCCTGTTGTAGCAGAAAATCCTTTCTTACCATAAAACTGGTTTATAGGAGCAAATTGTCATGTCCAATATTCTTCCCATGATCCTTAGTGCTTGCCACAGACTCATACAGTACATCATAATGGATAAAGAGATCTTGGAGACATACAAGTCACGAATATTAAATAGCATATTAATTGCGTCTGCTCATAAAGGTTCCATGAACTGTAAAGTACCATAACTTAAGTTTCCCCACCTCCCAAAAAAGACACAGCATAAGATTGAAACTTTATAGACAGTCCCATTTTTGCCCACCTGGGGTCTTCTACTTGAAAAGGGGGTTGGACTAGTCACTAGAATATTTCAAAGGTCCCTTCCAATTCTGTTATTCTGTTCTGTTAAATCTGACTACAAATGCTTCATGTAAAGGTAAAGATTCCTCTCGTACATACGTGCTAGTCGTTTCCGGCTCTAGGGGGCGGTGCTCATCTCTATTAACAAAGCCAAAGAGCCAATGCTGTCCAAAGACATCTCTATGTTTATGTGGCCAGCATGACTAAATGCTGAAGGCGCATGGAATGTTGTTACCTTCCCACCAAAGCGGTCCCTATTTTTCTACTTGCATTTTTACATGCTTTAGAACTGCTAGGTTGGCAGAAGCTGGGACAAGTAACGGGAGCTCACTCCATTACATGGCGCTAGGGATTCGAACCGCCAAACTGCCGACTTTTATGATCGACAAGCTCAGCATTTTAGCCACTGAGCCACCGCATCCCATCAAAATGCTTCATAATGCAACTCAATATCTGATGAAAGTCAAAACAGGCTGCACTTAATTTGCTCCCTCCATCTTGCCTAACAACAGGTTTTGATGGGTCTGTGGATTAAAGAAAAACACTGAGTAAATTTAGAATCTGGTTTCGATAGTGTGTGTTAAAAACTGGCAGCACACGTCCCAATCATTTTGAGGCTAAAGCAAAGAAAAGCAAAAACCCAAAATAGGCTAACTTTAAAAAGAAAAGGTGGAAAAACATTTCAAAATTCTTCAAAGTGTGTCATCCGCAGATCAGGGTTTACAACAACGGTTTTCACATCAAACTGCCACGCTCTTAATGATGCCTTTTTAAAATATTTTATTTTTAACTTAAAAGAAAATATACAGGCACCCCACACTATCTTGCATAAATGCACACTTTGGGACCTGAGAGCTGGTTGCCCATTAACAAAATGCATGGACATTTTATTTTGCAATATGGATAATTGAACCCACCAACACACCAAGCCCACATTTTGAAAGTGGTCAAGGGGCCATGCTTGGAAATCCATAAAACAACCATAATATGATAATTCAAGATATAGCCGTCCCAGAGCAATGTCATGATCAGGGAAAATGAGGTTAGCTCTCAAGTTAGGCACTTTCAGAGAATAAATAAAAACAGCCTTGTTCACCCCAACTCTCAGGATGACATTGGCCCATGGACTTTAATATCTGTTGGTATGTACAGGTAGTCCTTAACTTACAACCACAATTAAGCCCAACATTTGTGTTGTTAAGTGAGATATTTGTTAAGTGAGTTTTGCTCCATTTCACGACAGCTAAGTGAATCATTGCAGTTGATAAGTTAGTAACACGGTTGTTAATTGAATCTGGCCCCTTAACTTTATTTGTCAAAAGCCTTCAAAGGGTGATTACATGACCTTTGGACAGAGCAGCGGTCATAAGTGTGAACCAGTTGCCAAGCACCTGAATTTTGATCACATGATCATGGAGATGCTACAAAGGCCGTAAGTGTGAAAAACAGTTATGTCATTTTTTTCAGTACCGTTGTAACTTTGGTCACTAAATGAACTGTTGTAGGTCAAGGACTACCTGTACTTTGCAGGTCCTTTTTACAACAGTGGCCAGAATAACAATACACCCATGCTGTATTTTGCATGAGCTTTGCACCATCCAGGGCAAAAAGTATCTCCAACACAGCCCCATATTTTTTTTATTGAAGCACATGTCCAAGGTCAACTCAGTCTTGTACAAGTGACTGCAACATAGTCCTTGACTTACAACCATAATTGGGACCAGAATTTCCATTGCTAAGCAAGGTGGTTTTTAAATGTGTTGTGACCAATTTTACTACCTTTTCTGCCACTGTTGTTAAGTGAATCACTGCAGTTAAGTCAATCATGCAGTCGTTAAATGAACCCAGCATCACCAATTGATGTTGCTTGTCAGAAGCCAGCTGGGAAGTTTGCAAATGGCAATCACATGACCCTGGGATGCTGCAACCATTGTAAATACATGCTGGTTCCCAAGCACCCAAATTTTATTCAGTGACTTTGGGGATGCCACAACAGTTTAAGTGCAAGGACTGGTTGAAAGTCACTTTTTTTTCTAGTGCTGTTGTATCTTTGAACGGTTGCTAAACTAATGGTTGTAACTTGAGGACTACCTGTATGAGGTGCCTTCCAGGTTCCTAACAATAGCGAGAAAACATTCTGCCAATGCTCAGAGAATTGTCATATCTTCTTTCTACTTGTTGCTGAAAGCCAGCTAGGAAAGTTCAGTCCCATCCCAAATATGACTGCACTATGACTAAATGTCATCCTTCACCTCTCCCATCGCTATTACTCCAAATATTTATTTATAGGCACCCTCAACCAATCTCTCTCATCTTACAAACAGGAAGTACCTCTTCATAAGTGAATAAACATTTTCAGGAAGATGGGGAATAGGTCCCATATTTTCATTCTTTTCCCTTTTAAACACATTCCTGCATTCTTACGCTTCTTGTCTCAGAAGAAACTTAACTAATGAACCTCCCTCTTCACAGCTTTTACATCCCAGGGCATTTGGAGAAGAAGACTAAAGCCTCCTTCTCTGCTCCACTCCCATCTACACAAACATACCCCATCACGCATATATGTCAGATAAAAACACCAAGCACAACGCCAGCTGGCAGTTAAAGGAAGAGTGCGTTCACTCATGGCGGGGGGGAAGAAGGTTGTGCACAGAATCCATCCTTCCCTCCCTCCACACACACACCTCAAATCTTTCTGACTCAAAACCTGGCCTTGGCCCCACAGAAATTGCTGACAGCATGACCTCCTCTTCCTCACCCATGCCCAGAAGTGGTCTGGGTTGCTGGCTGAATCTTAATTCAATCATGGACAGGTGCCAGCCATCTCCCCCCCCCCATCCCCCAACCTTACCTCAGACACAAGGATGCACACCACTGGGAGGGGGGCAAAGGACAGCCATTGAACTCTCAAGTGGGGGGGGCACCACAGGTCCCACCCATCCCCTTCTTTCTCCAGAAAGCCAGTGACTCTTCTCCCACACCCCAATATTGCATCCTCTCGGTGGGTGACATTTGCTGTCAGGGGAAAGGGGCACAGGAATACCCAAATTGTGGACCCCAGAGCCCAATAATCACCCCCCCCCCCCTTTTGGGCCTCCTTCTGCCCCCCCCCCGTCCCCCCCACCTCCCCCCCCCTCCTTTGTTGCTGCAAGCGCCCCCCCCCCCAACACACACACACACACACCCCTCCACCATCCCCCTCCCCACCCCCGTAGCTTTGCAACCCACCCAACTGCCTCTCCAGCTCTCGGATTTACGCTACCTACCTTCCTTCCACCCGGCCAGTCCGGACGGAGACCCGGTCGGTCCCCCAAAAGCTGGGTTTTTTTTTTCTCCTTCCTTTTCCTTTTCCCGGCCTGACTTAGGCCATAACCCCGAAAACGCCCGGCTCTCTTTTTAACAGAAAGGACGCCGGCGGCGTTGCTCCGTGGAAGGCGGGCCGGCGGCGCCTGCCACTCCCTTCGGATGCAAAAGGAGAGGCATCCACCGAGGCAGCCGGAGCGGCGGGCGAGAAGATGCAGGGATGCCGCCAAGGAACGAGGATGCTCAGGCGGGCTTGCCTCCGTCTATCTCAGTCCGGGCGAGCTTGGCTTGGCGACGAGGTTCCGCCGGGAAAGGAAGAAAGAGGGGAGACCCGGCAGACACTCGCGGGTCCCGCTTCTGCTTCCCGCTGCTTGCAAAGAGCCCCTCAGCCAAGCCGAGCGGCGCTTTGGCCTCCCCGGCGCTTTCTGCCACACTAACCAGCCTTTGCCTGGAACAAAAGGGGAAGGAGCCGCGCGGGCCCGTAGAGAGGAGAAGGGAGGGGAGGGGCAGTTCCAGCTGTTTGCATCAAGGCTCCTTCGCAGAGCGTTCTAAAAGCCTCGTCTCTTGGGTTCTCAGGCCCCGGCGCTGCAGCGGAAATCAGGCGGGAGGGCGGGAATCCTTCGCCCATTCATTCATGCATGCACACAGAGGGTGTGTTCCCACACTACGGATTAAACTAGGGTGGGATAAGGAATCATAAAGGGGAAGGGCAAATTGCGCTCTCCTCTGCCCCTCAGCCCCTTTCAAGGGCTTTTAGAATCCCCTTAAAAACTAAAGGTGATTTTTGAAGGTTGCCGATGCGCTGTCCTGAACTGTGAGATGTTAAGAAAAGTGAAATTTGCTAAAATAATCTAACAAAACAAAGCGACAAATCGGGTGGCAGGTTTCATTCATTATTTGTCTTGATTAGGCTTTTCCGGGGCTGTAGAGTATTGATCGGTATATTATGCAAATCCAGAAAACGTGTCAATTCAGAAAGTCGCTTAAGTGTGAATCAGGCATAGTGTGGGTGCCTTAACAAGCTGCAAGCATCGTTGTTTTAAATTGCTATCAAATTCAGAGATGCCTTTGAGTAAAGCTGGCTGTTGTTTGAGCCAGCAGCCACGTCACTATCTTGCAGTGCTGCCTTCCAATATGTTTTTCAACTTCCGAGGGTTAAGTAGTGGTCTTTTGATGCCTCCCAACCAATTATTAACCAAACCTGACCCTGCTTAGCTTTTGCACGCAGAAAAAGTGAGCAGATGCTGTTACCTTCTAAGACAAAAAGGTTATAAGAAGGAAAACGATGCACAGCTGCAAAAATGCAGTGGAACACAAAAAGAATCGGAAAATAAAAATTACAGCAAGTACCCACATGCTCTGAGCAGGAATAAATATATAATACACAAACTGTTGCATTTAAATAACACATAGAAAATGTAACATTGTAAAAAAATTACCATATTATTGGAAACTCTCCTGGTTGATCATGTTTTATTGAATCAGATTGAAATGTATTATTTTTCTATATCAAATTAATTTATTTTATATGTTGCATATACCAGAGTGTATATTCCAACTACTACTTCATGATAATGGTCACGGTGTGGAGTGATTACATGGGATCATGTAATCACCTTTTGTAACCTTCTGACAAGCAAAATCAATGGGGAAAGCCAGATTCACTTGTTAGCCATATTACTAACTTAACAACCACAGTGTTTAACTCAACAACTGTGTCATAAAAGGAGGAAAACTCACTTAACAAATGTTTCACTTAGCAACAGAAAATTTGGGCTTAATTGTAGTTATAAGTCGGGAACTACCTGTACTAACCAATTATAAAATTTATATACTATGTAGCTTTTCTTTTGAAACTCAAGAATGTAAATATGGGTATCTTTTAATTTTATCCACACAACACTCTTATGAGGTAAGTTGGGCAAGAAAATATGATGATTGTCCAATATGGCTGAGCTACCTTGGGCAAGTCACAATGTGGTATCTGACAGTTTAGGAACCAATGGCTTTCTAGTGGTGTTTGTGGAGGGAAGATAAAAACAGACACACCATTTCTTTTGTCTATATTTCTTTCAACGCATTAAGTCAAAATCACCCCAAAGAAAAAATATTTTTTATTTTTGTTTATCAACAATAATAAAATACAAAATGGAGAAAGAGAAAAACGAACATCCAACACTAGCAGTGAAGATAAAGGAAAAAAAGTGTTTTTTAATGTATATAAAAAGGGAGGAGGGGAGGAAAAAAATCCAAATGTCAAATATATCTAACATTGAACATAAAGAATCCACCCCAGCTGGATGCTGAAAAATAGAAAAAAATGCTGGGTTCTCTTCCCCTTATATTGTGGGTCTACAAATAGTTATAAGTTTTCCCATCTTTATTTGACAAAAATACTATATTAAATAAATATTCCAGATGAGAAAATATATCTAATAATCACATTGTCCCATTATCTAATAATATATATAGAAGAAAAGAAACACTCAACAGGGTAACCCAAATCCCTCTGTCAACCATCTGTTATTCTATTTAACACAGAAAGTCCACAAACGGCTTCCAGCCTCTAATAAAGCTGTCTAGTCCATTATCTCTAATCAAATCAGTTAGTTTTGGCATCTTTACTAATTACCCCAAAGAAAAAATATATGGCGGAACTGCACCCTGAACAAAAACTGATATGAAATTTTAAAAATCTTTACCATTTGTTATATGTTCACATTTTAAAATGAAAAGATTATTATTTTCCAAAATATCAATGATAAGTTATGAATAATCTGATATATACATATCACAATGGGCTAAGAATCACTATTGAATCTGAGCTAAAGAGGTTCACACGATCAATACAATATGAATCATGGAATGGAATTGTTCATTGAAGTGAGTTCAGTCCATATTACTAAAAATCAGTTTTGATTTACGTAACTCATAATATAGATTTAATGCATAGATAAATTCACATTTTGAACCGGAATCATCATCATCCTTTTTGTTTTTTGTTGAGTTCCCCTATTAAACAAGACACCTTTCTAGATATGTGGTCCAGGCCACACAGGGTCATTTGGAAGGGTGGGAGTAGTGATCACTATTTTTGTTAACTGCTGCAAAGAAATCAGGAACCCCTTCTTTAGATTCTCCTTTTTCTCATATTACTATTACAGTATAACAGAATGAAAGAGTTGCAGTGGACTGTGCAGGTTTTCTAGTTCAACTGCCTGCACAAGCAGGAAACCTTATACCATTTCAGACAAATAGCTGTCCTATCTCTTCTTAAAAGCTTCCAGTGTTGGAGCATCCACAACTTCTGGAAGCAAGCCAGAACATACCCTTTTTGGCTACAAACTGTGATTCTGCATAAAGGGCTGCTTACTTAGATTCTTTTTTTAAAAATTAAACATACTGTGGCACCCAGAAGAAACTTTACCATACAGCTCTTAGATCTGCTCTTTTAACATTTTCTCACTTATATAGATTCTTTCACATAGAGAACCTCAAAATTATTATGTCAATATGCATAATGAGTTGAAGTCAAAAAAAGACATACATGGATAAAAACCAAATCATACAAGTCAGAGACCCCTCAATTTTCTTGCAGTGCAAAACAAGTCCTATGTCCAGCAACGACAACTTGCAGAACAAAAGAGGTCTGGAAAAACAACAACCAGAGAATAGTGGAAACCCTACTTCAATCTACTCTACCCTGATGTCCCAAGATGTTTGGAATATGGCTCCCAGGTATTCCAGATACCTTATGGTACGCCCTGTATCACCAAGCAAATTGAAGGACAGATATTAACCAACGTATAGCCCATCCTCCTTCAAACTGGTGCCCTTCAAATGTATTTTATTATAATGGCTGAAAATGATGGGACTCCTGGCCATTGGATGCCTGCTTAGTGAAGGCTGGTGCAGGAAAAAATTCTGCAGTTTTCTCCCTATTATTGTAAGCCATATGCTGCCTTACAGCTACTTTATCCATCATTTTCGGGTCAAGGTCATCCCTGGAGCAGACAAAGACAGTACAAAGAGAAGCCAGCTCTTGCAACTTATTGTTCTGTCCCAATGAGGCCGCAAATCAGTGACCCAGTTCCAAACGGGTATTGCACAGTTCTTGCGACAACAGCTTGAATGACACCCAAAAAAAACCTTTGTTTGCTGGCTATTTGCCAAGAAGTTTGGCATTAATGGTTTACAATCTCAGCTTCTGAAAAAGAAACAACTCATTCATCATTTTGAAGGTGGGCTGATAGGAAGGGGGTGAAACTGATTTTCTTTTTGGTTGCAAGGACAGAGTAAAAAAGGAACAGAATGAACTGAATTCCTTCCAACAGAATCCAATGGAATCAATCATACACTGCAAAATGATTCTGGCCTGGTTCGCTTATTCTTCTAAGCTGTAGCCTGCTTAATTTGGTTCATTAAATAAACCACAATTGGCTGGACAGGCAATAATGCTAAACTATAAACTAGGATTTAGAGACCACAATGACTGGTCACTGAATAAACACAATCAGAGAAAGGCATATGGGTGAGATGCAGTATGCAAATCCAACCAAATCAATGTTAGGCTGTTGTACACAGCTGTTTGAGAACCAGAATCCAGCATTTGGTGCTAAATAATCCAAGAATATAGAACATAAATGAATTCAGAAACATCTTATTGCTCACACAAGATACAAAAGCAACAGAGTCATTCTCCTCCTTCTCCTCTATAGAGGATTCTATGGTCACCTTGGCGGGACAACTGCAATTCTGTCATCTGTCACAAGGTAGAACATCAACAGGAAGCTCTCCTCTTCCTCTTCCTATGGAGGGGGACCCAATGACCAGACCAGGAGGAAAGATTCAGTGCAGGGCCAGTGTACCTCCCTTACAGAAAAACTGCCAATTGCAGTTTTGCAGTTAATCCATGCTGCTATTCACAGATCTCAACAATTCACAAGGAGTAAAAATATAGTATTCCCAATATTCCAAGTCCTTAATAACATGTCAAGTTGCTCAGGATCTCAAAATGTTGCAGCAAGTAGCAACATCCAATCCATCTTAGTTGATCTTGGAAAAAACCAAAGAGATTTGGATATGATTATTAAAGATAGGAGATCACTACTAAGAACTGGGGGGAAATCCCAGAAAAAGGCTGTAACCATAAGCATCTGGAAGAAGTCAGGACAAAGTCATACATGTCACGATGTCATTGCATTCATGACACAAATGATGTAATCTGAGTCATTCACAACATGACATATGTGACATGGAGTAGATTATTTGCATCTTTTGTGCAATGACAATGTGATGCATATATACCTATCCCCTCTTCCTTCCCTCTGTGGATGCACGTGGCTGGGGCACACTGCTTCCATACTGTGGTCATGGAAACCATAATCCCAAGAGCAACTATGTTAGGTAAAGGAATAAAGAAGACATTTATTTAATAAGGATTGATTTTTCTTTTTGAAGTAGGAGGCCTCAACAACTCAAGCAATAGTAAGTTTTGGGCAATACTTAATACTCATTTAATGCCCCAGAGCAGCTCCTGAACAGCAGCTCTTATTAAATTTATGAACAGGAAAACAAGAGGCATCAGTGTGTGGTCTTTTTAGAGAGATAACTTTAGTCTCCTCAAATTCATTGGCTCAATGACACATTCTCTGTCTCTTGGTGCTTTGCATATTAATCTCCTTAAGGTGATGCTTATGATTTTGTTTACCACTCTTTGTAAGCAATTAAGTTGCTGTCATGTGTTGCTGTTAAATTATATGTATATATAATTTATATTATTTGTCTTTGCTATTGGAATACCCACAGCCATTGTCACATCTGAATGTAACGCAATTTTACAGAATAGGCCCTTGGAGGTCTTATATAACCCCTTGCTCAAGACCTTATATTATTCGGGAGAAATGGCTGTCCAATCTCTTCTTAATCTTAACTTTTTTCTGCAATTCTAACATGCCATTTTTGTCCCATGGCTGACTTGGGCATAAGCTCCATACACTCGGTCAAATGTTGCTTCTCCCGATCTCCCACTAAGATGAGATGACAAGTTGCCTTGCCCTCGGAAGTTGTGGGAGCGTCATCACTTGAGACTTTCAAGAAGAGACTGGACTGCCATTTGTCAGAAATGGTGTAGGGTCTCCCGCTTGGGCGAGGGTTGGACTAGATGACCTACAAGGTCCCTTCCAACTCGGATTATCTGTTATCTGTTAAAATATTTGGACAAGAAAAAAAACCTCACCGGCTGGATTTCTGCCTGCCGTGCAGCGAGTTAAAGCTTAAACATATAAACTAAGAAATTATTTGTCACTGTCATTTTGGATTAAATCAGAATCCTCCAGGTGGGTTCTTATCGTAGAGTCACAGCTTCCATGATAAACATCCAGATTCTCAACCCGACTCCTCTGATGGGCATCAGAAGACAGGGACGCTCAGCGACAGCAGGAAGGACAGAAGCCACCCAACTAAGGGCAAAGAAATGACAAGGATCGCGTGAGCGTCAGTTTTTGAAACCCGCATGACTAACCCTGTCTTTGCCCTCAGTCGAAATGGCCTCCCGCGCATTTCTTGACGTAAATAGGGGCGTGGTTTGGAAGCCTTTCGGCGGGAAGCGCTAATGGCGGCACCCGGTACGGGGAAGTTGCTTGAAGGAGGGAAAGAAGGCGGGAGCGCTGCTGATGTCGCCTCTACTTCTACTTCTCCCGCCGGGAGCGGCCATTATGAATTGCCCTGGTGAGAAACAGAACCGGGGAGGAAGGGCAGGCCCACCAAAGGATGTTATTGAGGGTTGTGAAGCGGGGGAAGTGGGTTCGGACGGTTAGGTTGATGGCGCAGCAATAGGAAGCCGGTGTTCTTTTTGTGGGAGCGTTAAGATAGTGACTTTGGGGAGGTGGGTGGCGAGGGATTGCATTGGGGGCCGCTTAGACCTGGGCTGCAAAACTCTGACCGGCCATTAGGTGGCAGTAAAGTTCGAGGGAGTGCTTAAAAGTGTTTTTTTCCTGCCCTCTAGTGGCCGACGGGGGTTTGCATTGGCATTTTTAGGTTTTGGAGGGGAATGAAAGAGTAGTTTAGGTCAATGTGCTAGGCTACAAATCAGAAGATTGCGGGTTCTAGGTCTCCATTATGCATGCAAGACAGCTGGGTGACTCTGGGTCAGTAATTCTCAGCCCATCCACCTTATGGGGTTGTTGCTGTTGGGGGAAATTTAGGAGGAAGGAGTATTAGGTAAGTTCATAACTTAGAATTACATATTTAAAGGTGGGATGAAAATATAATGATGATAGATTATTTAAGGGGTATAAATTGGATTTTGCAGGGGCATTTCAGAAAGTCACTGATGGAAAACCTAAAAGATCAGGTTAATGATAGATCATCAGATCTATCCAGGTGGTGATAAAGAATTGACCCCAACTGAATGGCACATTTTTATGTATAATAAGAAATTACATATGTGTATGTGTGTGTATATGTGTGTATACATACACATACAGAGAGAGAAAGAGGCTTTACAGAAACCTGTGATCGGGATGGCAGTATTCACACACTCACCTAATCTGCATACTGTGCTGAACCCCTTCTCACCTAAATTAAATTCAGCTCCAGTGGACTACATAGAAGCAGCCTTACAGTTTTCTTGGCAAATGAAAATTATTTGCCATAGATTTCTTCTGGGTTGTTGGTTGATTTTCCAGGCTGCCCTTCATCTCTGCAATTCCCAGATAAATCCCCACAAGACAGGTTTACAGGTAGTCCTCGATTTATAACAGTTCATTTAGTGACTGTCCAAATTTACAACACTGAAAAAAGGGACTTATGACCATTTGTCACACTTACAACCATTGCAGAGTCACATGATTAAAGTTCAGGCGCTTGGCAACCGATTCATATTTATGACCATTGCAGTGTCCCAGGGTCATGTGATTCCCTTTTTATGACCTTTCCTACCACAGTTGTTAAGTGTATCACTGCACTTGTTAAAATACTAACATGGTTAAGTTAATCTGCCTTCCCCATTGACTTTGCTTGTCAGGTCACAAAAAGGGACAAAACTCACTTAACAGATGTTTCACTTAACAGAAATTTTGGACTCAATTGCATCTCTAGTGTTTTCAAAATTCACCAGTTTGTGTTTGATGCTGCCCTAGAACTATTAGCTAGCAAGCAGTTTCATTTGTGCAGAATAACAATATTAAATAAATATGCTGCCCAACTCCCAGTGACTCAGAGTTGCGGTTATACTAAGTCACAGAAATCCTGGTCCAGGTTAATACTAACGAAGCTTTGCATGTTGGGCATGGAGCTGCTAGATTTGGAACGTATCTGTTTATGTGCAAGCAAAATATACCAAACTAGTTTGGATAATGAAACTTCTGCAAGAAAAAAATTCAAGCTCAGAGAGCACCAAAAACTTCTCATTTCAACCCTGAGCTACAAATATTCTTCTTTATTGGTTCTTCCAAATGTTTTTGGAAACAATTATATGGCTCTTACAGACAATTTACTGCAGGTAAATGCTTATAGGCTAAGTTCCTACATAGGTCATCCATACCTTATGATGCAAAAAAATGATGCAGTTCTTTATTTCAATCAATCAAAATAGAGCTGGAAGAGACCTTAGAGGTCTTCTAGTCCAACCCTCTGTTAAATCAGAAGACCTCATACAGTTTGGCCTCCCCAACTTGAAGCTCTCCAGATATCTAGCCAGCCAACATGCTCCTATGGTTTCTGAAAATGATCTCTGAGTTTGCATAACATGGTCAGCATGTTGTGGAAACCAGGTCTTCACCATGACATGATGTGAACATAATATGTCACGTGAAATCAGCCACTGTATTTTGTTCTAATCCTCAATTTAGAATTTAGTTTATTGTATGAATCCAGGCAATATGCTGTTTAATAGAACTAGAAGATGATGCCAATTGGGGGAAACTATTTTAGTACTTACCAACTTGATTGCGTTTTTCCTGCTCTTCCCCCCATACTTGTTTCTAAACTTCATTTTCTGCTTCAGTTCCCTGTCTTTCAACTGCATTTCCTTTCTTTTGCCGTTGGCACAGCGGGGAGTATTAATGTGTCTTGTCCAACAGGGTTGAAAAATACAGGCCAATGAAGATGTTGGAAATTGTTGGCAATGAAGACACTGTTAGCAGATTAGAGGTATGTAAACCACTTTATGTAAGAAGAATGCTTTCAGTGGCTATGAAATTTTAAGATCTATTCATAAATGTGGTCTAAGTAGGTCTTGTAACTAGGGGAGTTATTTTCCTGCAATGAACTGGCACTGAAATGAAGCAGAGCTGCATTTCTTTGTTGGCGACAATATCCAAATATCTGCATGGAATTCTCAGTTGCCTATGGCTACAGATAATGCTCTAGTGCTCTATGTTGGGCTCACTTCAAACATTGTTTTTAGAACCAGTTTAGGAAGTGTTGTTATAAGGGCTCTATATCGTTTTTGTTCTTGGCACTAAATCACAGAGGGTGAATCATTTGCTGATACTCTCTTTTATGTCTTTTTGTTTACCATGAGACAAGGCTAAGGAAAAAACATAATAGATGGTTAAAGTAATGGATACAATTCTATATTTTAGCTCTTGTCTGAATACCAAAACTGAGGGCACTTATCACCATAAGTGACAGCATGTTGCATTGAATTCCTTGTTTGTTATTTGCTCAATATAGATTGAAGATGATTCCATAGTACAGAACTTAAACAGAGAAAAGTAAGAGGTTTCTTTTCTTATATTACCACCTGTAAAATCTTATTTCAAATTCTAAAAAGAGAACTTGTTTAGAAGGCATGGAAGACTCTCAAGGAAGGCAAAAAGTATTGATAAGAAAGTTGCAAGAGATTTTGAAACATTTACGTCATAACTCTCCATAACTTCCCAAAATTTGAAATACTATAATTTCCAAGTACAGAAACTTGCATTTCTAATTAACTGTCCTTTTTTTCCTCTTTCCTAGGTGTTTGCAAGAGAAGGAAATGTTCCAAATATTATTATTGCTGTAAGTAATTTGTTTCCAAGCTAAGTGCCATCTTAAAAAAATTAAGTCACCTGAGTTAGTGATGAGAATCCCATTATTCATTCATTCAATTTATATAGCTGCCTATCTCATTTTTACTCTAGATGGTTTACATTAAAACAAAAACCACACAATATAAGAACAAATAAAAATGGAAATGATTAGCAGCTGGGCATAACCTTACCTATCATCCACACAGCTAGGAAATTGGCTGTAATCTGGGCCCAGCGGTAGGTAAAGCAAAAGGCAAGTTTGAAAGACCAGCAAGGATTGGGCTAATCCCATGATGGCAAACTTATGGCACGCGTGCCACAGGTGGCACGCAGCACGCTCTCTAGGCACGTGAGCCATCACCCTAGTTCAGCTCCACCACGCATGCGCCTCCCACTGGCCAGCTGGCCATCGGGTCTCTGCTGTGCATGTGTGGGGACGGGGTGTGCATGCATGGGCGGCGTACGCATTGCCTTTTGGGGGTTTGGATACACACATTCGTGCACGCGCTTTGGGCACTGCTTCTGGAAAAGGTTAGCCTTCACTAATCACAAGGGAATGATATTCCTAAAGGCAGCAGCCACGACAGAAAATGCTCTTGTGGTTCCCATCAGTTGTCATTCCCTAGCTGACAGTACCTGCCACTCTTCCTGTCAGATAAGACAGATAGAAACAATTGGGGAGAGACAGTTCCTTAAGTAACTATTAAGTATAAAATACAACAAGTACCAGTATTAGCACTTCCTCTATTTTTTGTGACAGTAACTCATGTAATTACCGTAGCTGCCATTGATTATATTTTAAGTCTGCAAGCTTCTCTAGACTTAAACCTTTAAGGGTGACATGTTTCAAGAAATAACACCACAATTTCCAAATTCCAGGTTGGAATCTTTTTA
Source organism: Pseudonaja textilis (assembly GCF_900518735.1). Next base: position 29,894 of record NW_020769990.1, read on the forward strand.
TTTTTTATTTTCTTTTTAAGGGCCCACCAGGAACCGGTAAAACCACCAGCATCCTTTGTCTGGCTCGTGCACTTCTGGGCTCTGCATTGAAAGATGCCGTTTTGGAGCTCAACGCATCAAATGACAGGTGAATCAAAGGTTAGAGGGAGAGCTGTGTTTAATTTAAGCAATCCTACTCCATTCTTCAACTGACAAGACCTCTTAAAATAGCTTGTAAAAATCATGCTGCCCCCATTCAAGGTTTAATATCAGTGAATCACAAGTAATAACTGAGCATTTTACTTCCAGAGGCATTGACGTTGTCAGGAACAAAATCAAGATGTTTGCACAACAAAAAGTGACACTTCCAAAAGGCCGACATAAAATAATTATCTTGGATGAAGCAGACAGGTGAGAAGTTTTTTTCCTCACTCCAACAATCACCTATATTGTATAATTACTCATGAATTTGAAGAGTACTAATGTCATGTTTCCTTTAAGGTCAGCCTGAGTGAAACTGTTTACATTAGTAAATACCATGTCCTGGACAAGGTATATTGTCCAATGATGACAGGCATTTTGGTGAACTTTCATGGCTTAAAGTTATTTTGCCTTTTCTATTATTCCTCCACCAGCATGACAGATGGAGCCCAGCAAGCCTTGAGACGCACTATGGAAATTTATTCTAAAACAACTCGTTTTGCTCTGGCTTGCAATGCTTCTGACAAAATCATAGGTAAGAACATCGGCCATTTGGCTAGGAGGAGTGGGTCTCTCTCACTTATTCCTAGATTGGAAATAAATATTTCTATTATCACAATGCAAGCGTCAAAGTAAAGATAGAAGCTTAAAGGCCTTAAATGTCCTTTTGCTTTATAAGGTTGAAGAGAATTCTTGTAAGGCACAGTCCTTAGGGGCTGGTGTAAAAGAGCAGGTGAGAGTAACGGAAGTTCTACATTTGAAACTTATCTCTGCAGTGGATTTCCTCAGAAGTTTATTCTTGGCTCTAACTCATAAATGCCATTGGCATCCTTCAGTCTCAAGAGACTATGGTATCGTGCTCTGAAAAGAGGTCCTAAAACACCATCTAGTGTGGCTAAAAAGGCCAATCTGAGAGGGGCAATACCTTCCACACTGAGGACAGATACAGTCTGTCTCCTGTCCAGCCCCCGGATTTCATTGGTTCCTCCACTGCCTCTTTGCCTCCTCCTGCTGAATGAGTGTCCCTTCGAATTGGAGAAGGCCATGCTGCATCTTTAGCCTCCAAGCTGAACAATCAGAGGTCAAGGTTTCCCAGTTGTTGATGTCCATTCCCAAGGCCTTTAGATCCCTCTAGTAGATAGCCTTACATCACAGCTGTGGTCTCCCTCTAGGGCACTTTCCCTGCACTAATTCTCCATACAGGAGGTCTTTCGGAATCCGATCATCAGCCATCCTCACGACATGCCCAAGCCAGCGTAGACGTCGCTGTTTCCATAGCATATACATGCTAGAAATTCCAGCACGTTCCAAGACTGCGCTATTTGGAACTTTGTCATGCCAGGTGATGCCAAGAATACGTCAGAGACAGCGCATAGGAAAGGTGTTCAATGCAGACATAAATGCAGACATACTAATAACAACCAGACTTGAAAAGCTGCTGTAAAATTGCAGTTGTAGAACAGTCTTGAACATTTGGAAAACCACTGTGTAAATGCTTTGTGAGATTTTACAAGTTCTCACTCACCCATGGTGGCATTGTTTATAATTATTTGGCACATCACTGAGAGGATCATGTGAGGAGCCTCTGTGATAGGCACTTGGCAGGAGATCTTCTCACGTGGTTCCCTTCAAAAACAGTCAGTAGATTGCAGACGCTGCCACAGTGATGTGAGATCAACCCATGCTATGTAAACATTTAATAATATGAAAACTGGACTTGAGCCAAAAGGCGAAATAATCCCAGAATCTCTGAACCAGAGTAAATAAGATGGCTGGTGTGCTGCAAACAATGTTTGGAGAGGTCTAATTGACTGATTCAAGCAGTGTGAAATTGCATGTTTTAAAGTTAAGCCAATTAAGAACTTAAATTAGCATGATTTTATGCCTCTTTATGTAGGTACTGAATCTTGATGTCACTGAGTACATGATTTCAATGAGAGGCACATTTTTTAAATATCAAAGTACTTTAAAAATACTTTCAAAGGTCATTGAATCCAATAGGATCCAAACATTAGAATCACTGGGAGGTACATCTTGTGGTCTTCCCTGTGGTTCTGGCTTAAGATTTCATGTGGGGCCTTCCCAAGTATGAAACTCAAAGGAGGAGATGTGACTTTTCCCAAGTCATCTACTTTTGAATAGTTGCTCAAGATATGCTTATTTATTGGGGCATTTGTAAGGTAACATCTCTTCCAGGATGGCTGCTTTTTAAAGAAAGTTTGCTTTCTGTTATTTGTTAATTCTGTTAAAGGTGCACAGTGAAAAAATGGAATTAAATTAAATATAAAATAGAGTGAACTAATGTCAACAGTACAACAATTAATCAGTGGAACGACTTGCCTTCAGAAGTTGTGGATGCTCCAACACTGGAAGTTTTTAAGAAGAAATTGAACAGCCATTTGTCCGAAATGATAAAGAGTTTCCTGCCTGAGCAGGGGATGGACTATAAGACCTCCAAGGTCCCTTCCAACTCTGTTATTCTGTTAATGTAATTGCTTTACTATGTTTTATTATAGATTGCTGTATGGGTTATTTATTTAATTACTATAATATTTATAAAACCACCCAACTCCATAAGCCTAACCCTGGACACCAAAACAGCAAATAACAAATTAATTGGGTTAAATGGTTTCATAAATAAAGAGTCACTAGGGACAGTGAGACGGGCAGCATATACATTTAATTAAATAATAAATATATATCAAAGGGAAAAAATCCCCATGAAACAATAGAATATATGAAAACCAAATATATAATACAAAAAGGCAAGCAGGCTTATAACGAAGTAATCACAAGGCAACTCCTACTCAACCGGCCACTCATCCCTGGTCTTTAAGAAGCTTTATTTATGCACTGCTCTGGATTCCCTTCATAGGAGGAGCAGTAGTGCATAAGTAAAAGTAATACTGGTTTTGAATACCTTTAAGGAATGATGTAGCAGGGGACTCTTGACATAAACAGAGGTTTGGGCGGGAGCAATTCCTGGCAACCTGTGGTTTTGGTTTAGTAAGAGAGGGTAGACATCAGAATACCCTGTGCTTGACTACAGCTTCAAATTCACATCTAGAAAGGATGTTGACCATTCTGTCACAGTATACCCAGACATGGGTGCTAAAACCAACTTCCTTTTATGCAAAGCAAAGTACATAGGCCAAATCGAAAAGAGATTATATTCCCATAATTGAAAACTATGTGTTCAGTTTCTGGCATTTCCCAACACAGTTAGGTGAAATTCCTACCTCAAATTCTGGCAGTTGCTACTGGTCACTGTAGACATTTTAAAGATAAAAGGACAAATGGTTGATGCTGAATATGATTTTCTTCTAGTGTTCCTAAAACAACTGCATTTAATCCCTGCAATTAAATTACATTAAAACAAACAGCTGGATGACTTTGGGCCAGTCACACCATCTTAGCCCAGTTCACCTCATAGGATTGGTGGAAAAAGGAGGAAGGGGTACAAATAGTCTTTCACTTACCGCAGTCCTGTTTAGTGATTGTTGGAAGTTACAACTACACTGGGAAAAAAGGGACATGACTGTTTTTCACGTTTACGACCATTGTAGCATCCTCGTGGTCACATGATCAAAATTCAGATGGTTGGCTCATATGACGGTTGCAGTGTCCTGGGGTCTTGTGATCACCTTTTATAGTCTCCTAACAAGATTAATGGGGAGGCCAGATTCACTTGACAGCTGTTCCCTAATTTAACAACTGCAGTGATTCCTTAACCATGACAAGAAAGGTTGTAAAATAGGATAAAACTCACTTAACAATGGAAATTTTGGGCTCAGTTGTGGTCATAAGTCGAGGACTATCTGTATTAGGTATGTTCCGCACCTTGCATTATTTGTAAAAATAATAAAAGACAAGAAATAAATGTAATTTCATCTCTAAATTCACTGCCCTCTAGAACCCATCCAGTCTCGCTGTGCAGTTCTGCGATACACTAAGCTAACAGATGCCCAGATTCTTATGAGGCTAATGAAAATCATTGCGAAGGAGAATGTACAATATACAGATGATGGTCTAGAAGCCATTATCTTCACAGCCCAGGGAGACATGAGGCAGGTGAGTAATGTCTTCCTGCAGCTTCTTTAATTCTGTCAGTATCCAAAGTTGAGAAAAAATTAAAAATTCAATAGCTTTGCCATATGGTACTTTCCCCTGTTTTGGGGGGGGATGAAACTGGCCGCTGGAGAAACAGATGGATAGCAAAGACTTTCGATTCTACAGGTGACATAGTGCAGATTCAATATTAATGTTGCAAAAACCATAACAAAAGCTTTACAAGAAAGTTACTGATTTGAAAATGTAATCTCTCTCTCTCTCTCTCTCTCTCTCTCTCTCTCTCTCTCTCTCTCTTTCTTTCTCTTCCCCATCCCTGCCTCCTCTCCAACTAACACCGTTATTAATGGTTGGATTAACTTGCATTATAAAATTCAAGTCTTCCTAGCTGTGGCAGTTTTTACAGCTGACAGTACAATCCCTTTGGTGAACACAATATAATTTCATGTGTCAGCTTGAACTCTTTGTGGAAAGTAACACAAGTTTGTATCATGAAGCTGGATCATGGCTGCCTTCCTTGGAGAAAAGAGTTGGGCTATTGTCTAACATATACCTGGTCACATACTACAGCTTCTTCACAGAAAAGTTCCAAATTTAATTCTTCAATGGGGTTTAAATGTATTAAGACCATTCATTTGGGATAAAGTGAATTTTGATGTCATCCCAAAGTGAAAATGAGCTGGCCTCTTCAGATAGAACCAAAGTGGGAGTATTGTCTACCATCCTGGTGATTGCAATTGTTTGATTATAATATTTCCACTGTCTTTAAAATATTCTTTCAGCATCCTGAATTATAATTATTCATGTGATGGATGTTATAAAATATTAAGTGGCTTCATATTTAGCCTAGTATGTGAAAATCGGTAGGATGCTATTTGCACTTCTGCAATATTCTATTTCCTGGTTTCTTTCCAATGCTGCCATTGATTCAATCAAATCAATTCAGCCATTGATTTATGTTGATGCTCAGTTCTTATTTTCCCCTTTTTGAGATTTTTTTTTTAAATAACTTCTACAAACCATACCCCTATCTCTTCTTTTGTACAAAAATCATGTCATTTTAGTTACATCTAGATATTTTTCTTTCCTGATTGAGAAACTGTGTAGATCTCGGTGGTCGCCGTATCATCAATTTTTTTAAATATAGTAATGGTAGTATGTTTTCATTCTTTTAACAGG
>NW_020769991.1:0-35311 GCF_900518735.1 Pseudonaja textilis
CACACACACACACACACACACACACACACACACACACACACACACACGCAGCTATTACAGAATCCAGTTCTGCTGAAGCCTCCTCCCAGAAGGCAACATTGAAAACAGGTCGTGGAAAGGATGTGTAAAGTCCCTGAGAATACCATGGACCCTGGTCAAGCAATGCTTATCTATGGATAGAAGGAAGTAAACTCCAATAATCAACTTACAACAGTTCGTTTAGTAACCTTCAAAATTACAACAGCACTGAAAAATGACTTATGACCATTCTTCACACTTACGACCGTTGCAGCATCTGTGTGGTCATGTGATCAAAATTCAGATGCTTGGCAACTGACTCATAAGAGGGTTGCTGTGTCCCGGGATCACAGGATCCCCTTTTGCGACTTTTCAACAAGCAAAGTCAATAGGGAAGCCAGGTTCACTTAACAACTATGTTACTAACTTAACAACTGCAGTGATTCACTTAACCATTGTAGCAAGAAAGGTCGTAAAATGGGGGCAAAACTCACTTAACAAATGTTTTACTTAGCAACAGAAGCGAGCTTCTGGGCTCAACTGTGGTGGTACATTGAGGACTACTTGTACTAGTACATTTACATTTATTTCTTAATCTATGTTTACAACATAACTCGTTTGTCTCTATATCCTGTCTAATCATCAAAACCATTGTTTTGTTTCATAACTTTAGAACTGTCAGCTGCTCAGAGTCATTTGGTTGAGTTGGGCAGCTACAGAATTTGAATTAAATAAATAAATAAATAAATCAGAAGTTAATTTTTCCTGTTTCACACAAAAAGTCTATGAAGAAATCCTTCATAGTCAGCAATACATGTAGATATTCATTGCTGACCAAAGAAGTCAATTTAGCCATCTCAGCAAGTCCAGCTGGCTCAGGAATTCTGGGAATTGAAGTCCACAGGTCATTAAAGGGACATCATTGCTTTAAAACTAATGTTCTACGAACTGACCTAGGAGTCAGGAAAATAACGTCCATAGAACCCAAGTTTAATTAAATGGTAAAAATTTGCAACGAGTTCAGAACCTTATGAGATGTAATTTATCTTGTGAGACTGAGAAATGTAAAACAGGTAGTCCTTGATTTATGGAACCTACCTATTATGGTTGTAAATTGTGATGGTTGTAAGGCAGGTTATCCATATGACTGACCCAATTTTACAAACCTTTTTTTTTTACAGTGGTTGTTAAGCAAACACTGCAGTCATTGAGTGGACCCATTATTTGCTGGTTTTCAGCACAAACATAATAAGATCCAGTTATGTGCCATAAATGTGAGTCGGTTGGCGAGCATTCAAAATAGGATCATGTGACTGGGGGGGGAGGGAAATGCCTGTCAGAACTTTAGAACTGGATCACAAGAACCTCTAAGGAGGTCCGTTGTAACTTTGAATGGTCACAAGGAACTGATCGTTAGTCAAGGACTACTTGCAGTTGTAACAGAAGAGAAGGCATTCATTACTATTGTATTTGATCATGACTTCATGACTTCCAGTATGCAATGAAAAGGTGCCACACCAACTAAGTTTGTACATTTCTTCTGCATTTGTACATCAAATACAAATCTTACATTTAACAGTACTTAATCCAGTTTAAAATGGTGCTTGCTATCTCTCTTTCCTCTACCCTTTTCTGCTCAGAGATTGAACAATCTGAATGTGTCACAGCAAGTAAAAAGTCAAACCAGCATACTGATTTAGTTACTAATACATTTTCTCCAATGACATGTACAGAGCATGTTTATGTCAGGAAGAAGATATGGCTAAAATCTCAACTTGCATAGCATCATCATCATTTCTTATTTTTGACTCACAGCATAATGCAAAATCGCACCCTAGAGCCTACCATATGAAAAGGCTGCAGGCCTGTGCCATGCCTCCCAGCGATAAACACTCCTCAGCACAAATCAGAGAGCTCTGTCCTGAAAAAATAGGCAGCTTGGGGAAGCAATTAACAAGAGGATATTTCCTTCCCCCCTCTACAAAATGTATCGCCAGTAGATCACTGCCAACAGAAATGTGGGTCTGGCGTGGGAAAACAGAGCAAGAGCTAACAAAGAGCCAGTTCCCTTTGCAAAGTTCTGCCTGCTGTTGAGGGGAACGCTAAGAGAGCTTGCACACTTACCTAACATGGGAGGCACTGAAGTGTTATTACTTAACATCTCAAGAACCTCAAAAGTAATGCCCTCCAGGCACAGCTGTTCCTTTTCCCCAGACAGTCCTACTCTCCAGCAGACGTATCCTACACAAAATCAGTTGCGCTACATGAAATCAGTTGCAGGAATCAACCAACTGCAGATCCATTTAGATGTTTGCAAAGAGCAATGTGGTTTTTTTTTTTTTTGGCTCTCTCTCCTTTTAAAAACAGGAAATGGGGATGCAAAAAAAAAAGTGATGTCAAAGTAACAGCAACAGGACTTTGGGAACTTAAGCATTTGTATAGTCATGTCAAGGGAGAAATTCTAGTTTTTCCTTCCCAACATTTAAAAAAAAATGTTTTAAGCCAGAACAATGAATGCACTGTACGAAAGAGAGAATATAGACCATGCTGACGATTTGAAAAATGGGTTGTCTTTCTGTTACAGATTGTTTAGAACAAATTCAACATCTGCCTCTTTAATACTGACTTCTAGATATTTTCTTTTAAACATGAATAGAAAACTCCTCCTTTGCCAATGACTCACTGCTAAATTCAGCAAGTCTAGACAGGCTTAATAAACCTTCCTAAAAATGTTAGATTTTTCTATTGTTTTCCTATTTATAAACATTGTGGTATCTTTTTTTAAAAAAAGAACTAGATGGGAGAACAAAATTAATTCACGATTTTAAAGCCACTACCACTTGTTATAAAAAACAAATCCATCTTAAAAATTGCTTTTCTGCAGTCCTGTTGTAGGAAGCAAATAAATAAAACAAATAGACAAGTATATTTAAACAAATTACATACCCATCATAATTAAGATTTTGGGAAGAGGGTCAGGGACCCATTTAAAAAGAACAGAGTGTTTTCTAAATAACAGAAATAGCATTTATTTATTTTATTTATTTATTTGTCAGGCAAGTATTAGATAACAGGTATAAGTATAAACATGGTTATGAATGCATGAAATGGATAGGAATAAAAAGAAACAATAGGACAGGGACAGTTGGTGCGCTTATGCACATCCCCTACAGACCTCTTAGGAAAGGGATGAGGTCAATAGTAGACAGTCTAAGGTTAAAGTTTTGGGGGTTTGGGGAAGAAACCACAGAGTCAGGTAGAGTATTCTAGACATTGACCACTCTGTTGTTGAAGTCGTATTTCCTGAAATCAAGTTTGGTACGGTTTACCTTGAGTTTGCATCTATTATGTGCTCTTGTATTGTTCTGGTTGAAGCTGAAGTATTAATTGATAAGTAGGACATTGCAGCAGATAATGTTATGTACTATACTTAGATCAGACTGAAGGCGATGTAATTCTAGGTTGTCTAGGTTTAAAATGTCAAGTCTGCTGGCATAAGGTATTCTGCTACGAGTAGAGAAGTGGAGAATTCTTCTCGTGAAATATTTCTGGACTTTCTCGACTGTATTAATATCCAATATGTAATGCGGGTTCCAGACTGAGGAGCTGTATTCAAGTATTGGTCTAGCAAATGTTTTATTTGCTCTAATTAGCAGTGTGATATTACTGGAGAAAAAGCTACGCGGGATTAGGTTAACAACTCTTAATGCCTTTTTGGCTATTTACTATATTTTAAATCGGGAACATCCTCCAACATAGGCTACAAAGCTCAGAATTTTAGAAGATTTAATTGCATCACAACAGTCAGGTTTTACTTCAGACTCACCAATAAAACTTTCTCATTCTCAACATTAAAAGCAGACTTCCATAAATTAGATTCCTAAACGTTTGAGATGATTCAGAAGAGCTACTTAGTGGGCAAATTCTCTCAATTCAACCATAATAAAAGTTATTGACTGCTACTTTTTGTTCCTATTTCTTCCACTATTCTTCTTTATCATAAAAAATGTGTTAAGAAAGAAACAGCTGCACACTGTTTTTTAATTCATAGTGCAAAGAGCAATTGCGTTATTTAGTTGACCGATCGGAGGAGTCCTCTGCTTTTTTGGGAAAGTATGGGTTGAAAAGGTGATAATTAATAAGAGATGATACCTTAATCCAAAAAGTATGCAATATACTAAAAATAACTGAAGTGCAACATAATTTACCAAAAAGCGAATTATCCTATATAAACAGCAAAGTATCCTATGAGGGGTCCTTGGCACAGGTGGTATTCAGCAGGTTCTGACCAGTTCCAGAGAACCGGTAGCAGAAATTTTTAGTAGTTTGGAGAACCGGCAAATATCACTTCTGACTGGAGATTTTACAGTATCCTTCCCCTGCCACGCCCACCAAGCCACGCCCACAGAACCAGTAGTAAAAATTTTTTTGAATCCCACCACTTGGTATTTTCTGTGCTTGCCTGTTTTCTTGCAGACGTTTCATTACCCTAAGTAACATCATCAGTGCACCAAGGACCCCTCATTTCAACCCTGAGCTACAAATATTCTCCCTTATTGGTAGAGTATCCTATATTGCAAAATCAGTTGTCCTGGGTTCTAAAAGGTATTAAATAAGCGTTATATGATTTAAAAGATTGGTTAATTCAGCAAAGAAGAAATAAATACGGATAGCCCTCATTTAAACAACCCTAACTGGGATAGGAATTTCTATCACTAAGTGAAGTAGTCATTAGATAAAACATTATGTGACCTCACCCCTTTGTGAGGGCAGTTCCAGTAGTTCCAGGTGCGGTTGTTAGGTGAGGAACTCATGCTTCTCTTCCTCTTCCGCACTCGTCTCAGCTTCAACAGTTGGTGCTATTCTTGGTTATGGCTTCCTGGCTTTTTTCAATAAATATAATTTATCAGACGTTCTTGCATTTCTTGTGGCCTTGACTGCGTGGTTCAGTTTTGACAGTAGTACAAAACTAGGCAGGTGTGTTGGCACTTGGCAGAAGACCTTTGATTTTATCATGTCAGACAGACATTTTCTCAATCCCCTTCTTTATCCTCTCAATATAATGGATTAGCCAGTCCCAAAATCAGAGCAGAAGAAACTCTTCTCTTATTCCTCCTGGCCAAGGAAAGACTGCCAAGAGAAGCTGCAGTGCGACATTATCAGGAACAACTCCCTGCTGGGAAGGTTTCCAGAGGTTACTTAAGAAAAAAAAAGTTGGGAAACTTTTCTTCCAAGAAAACCATTGTAGGCTAACAATGCGCAGCTTCTAGTATCCTTCAGAAATAGTATCTGGTATCCTGCTCTTGTTGCAGACACAACTGGGTTAATTCAGAGCTTTGAACCATTGATTTAAGGTTCAATTGTTAAATTTCTGTTTATGGCTTAATATTAGCAAATTTAGTCAAGTGTGATTTTTTTTTTAACAATCCTCTTATGACAAAAGTGGGGCTTCAAGACATTGTTGCCCTTGGTCAATCTTGTTGAGAGTTGGAAATTTGAGAATCAACAGTAAATGGGAAACTACCAGAGAATTTCATGTTGTGGGCTACCCACTGCAATAGATAATAGAAAACCACTTGTGTTTCATTAAGAGGGAACAGCTTGCTTAAGGGCTCCAAGTAACCAAATGGGAGATTTGAACCATTAAGCATGTTTGTGCATTTACTCATCAGAGATACAGTTAGTACAAGGAAATTCCAGTTCTAATCATCACAACTAAGGTGATAAGAATATTGCTAGATCACACTGAAGTTTCATCTAGCTCACAATTTAAACTCCCACATAGAGCAATCAGCTGATTCTGCCATCCTACAAGTTTTCTTCTTAGAATTTGTCAACAAATGAACAATTTCCTACACAGATTCCATGCCTTCAAAGAAATTCCACGCACCCTCAGCATAAACTTATCAGTTTTGTTATGAGTTTGCACAGCATTCTTAACTTACTTTGTCACTGCAAAAATCAGTATGCTAGGTTCACATAATAAATGGAATCATAAACTAATCAGACCACAACAAATTAAATCAAGGTTAAAACTAACCAAACCTAGAATGTTGTACAAAGGCATCTACTGGATTTTTAATTGATCTGGTTAAGCATTTTGTATGAACAATCCTTTGTGTATGTACTATGGGGGTTCAGTGGAAAGGCTACTACATTATCATAACTAGGAGCTCTGAAAGAAATATTGTTGGTGCCCTTTTTTATGAATCAACTTCACTAATATCATATTAGTATTTTTAATTGCATAGGTAGTCAATTCATGCTTTATCTGCATAGTGCCTAATTATTTAATGATAATAACTTTGCATACACAGAGAAAATAATACTCATTTCCCCTCCTATTAAACATGTACTAATTTTTTTAAAAATCTGAATACTAATATTATTCCAAACTTTCATTTCTCACAAATGAATATACCCAAAGCAGCTAATAAACAACAAATTAGTAACTCATAATCACTTACAGTATTCTAAAAAGATACAAAAACTGCAAGATACAAACTGTTTGTATTAATTTATTTCAAGTGTAAAAGTGATAGGGATTTGAGAAGAGGTACTTGCTTGTCAAACCTGATACCTCTTACGGTTGCTTGTAATTTTTGCTCCTTAGTTTGGGTCCTGAAACCACCACTTCTAGTGGTTTTTCTTCCATCCTTTTGTCCATGCTTTGTTCCATCCTGAAATATATTTGCCACTCGGAATGGGACAACTACAACTTGCCACAGCCAACGAGTCACAGCCAACTCACCATGGCCAGCTTGCTGTGGGACAACTCACCACAGCCAACCCACCTACAGGACAACTCACTGCAAGGCAATTCAACAATTCAATTTAATTATTTAAAATAATTAAAACCTTAAGGTTTTGATTATTTTAAATAATTAAATCCTTAAGGTTTTGATTATTTTAAATAATTAAATAATAATTTTTGTCATTCACATTTCATTTTGTCCCATCGTTGGCATCTTTTCTTTAATGATTCTATTCCACCATTTCTTCAATATTAGCGTAACTCTTGTTCCGTAGCAAGTTGGCCATTTTGAGTTGTCCCATGGCAAATTGGCCGTAGCAAGTTGCAAGTTGGCTGTAGCAGGTTGGCTGTAGCGAGCTGGATGTGGCGAATGGTCCTAGACCCTGTGTCACTATCACATTCAAAGTAGACTCTGATTGCTCCCACAGAGGGAATTTTTGTATAGGGAAAAATGTACCATTAGATAAATTGTAGGTAAGTTTAATTGCAGCGACAAATATTACAGCTTGCTGATAGCTGCCTGCTTCTACAATTCTGTACCCAAGTGACTGCCTGAAGAATTCTAGAAGTCCACACCTCTTAAAATGGCCAAGGTTGAGAGACATTTCCTGCAGACCACTCCCTTGTGCCAAATAGCTAAAGTGATTTTATTTGTTCAGGAGGGGGTCCCCTTTAAAAAGAGCAGCCTCAGTATTTAATTGTCTAGCTTTTATTTACATGATAACTTGATAGTTTTCAAGTACTCATGTTTTATTTTCTAATTCTGTATTAATTTTATATTGATCAATTTTATTTTGACTGAACATAAATTACCAGCAGGAGCAAAATTTATTATTGGAGAAAAAAGGGATAGAAAATGACAACTCAAGAAGGAACAAACCCCAGTAAAACATTGTAAATCTCCTGCAAATCACATTCCGCTTGGTTGTCCGCTCTTCCTGTGGAGACTAAAGTACCTCACATTACAACTACTGCTATTTTCCAAATGCAAATTAATTTCCCAGCAGAGAGAAGGCAACTTCTCGATAATTAAAGGATGCGGTACGCCCCCACCCCCATCGCTGAGCCCAACAGTCTTGATCTCCAACTTGGCCTCCTGGAGAAGGTGAGAGACAAATCCTCTACAGTCACCATCCAAGCCTGAAACCTTCTCTAAGACCTTTGATGTTTGGAAAGAGATGGGCTGTGGCGTGCTTCAATAAAATAAAAAGGTAGGTGCATATTTATTTATCAAATTGTTGGGTTGTCAACTCCATATAGACTCATGGAGGACTGATCTTTATTTCTGTTTTGGTGCCCTCAAGTTGGCCTTGACATTTGGTGACTGCATGGACAAGTCCACAATATTTTCTTTGCAACATTTGTCCCAAGCTGGCAAAGGGTTCCTCTCTGCCTACCCATTAAGCAGTAACTATGAATCCAAGAGGATACCTAAGTCAATGGATCAATTCCTTTGGTGCAGGGGTGTCAAACTTGATTTCATTGAGGGCCGCATCAGGGTTGTATTTGACCTTGGGGGGCCGGGGTGGGCATGGCCATCTTCGTGACCAGAGTGCTCTGCCAGAGAAAACAGGCTCCCAAGATCTATTTTCAGCTGTGATGGCCTCCTGCAACCCTCTGCCATTGAAAACGGAGCCATTTTTGCTGCCAGAAGCACTGCGGATTGGTCCTTCACTGTTTCCAGGGAAGCCCCCGCGGGATGGATTGGGCCCCTAGGTTTTGAGTTTGACACCCCTGCTTTAGTGCCACCTCCTCAAAAGACAACATTGGAGTTGGCCAAGAATTTGTTAAAGGTAAGAATGAGGAAAGTTTCCAATCTCCATAGATAGAACCATATGGGAGACATCCCAGCCTGTGGGCATAGCTGGTGCTTGAAACAAGACATCTAGAAAATTAAATCATTGTCCTAGGTATTTGAAGACTTCCTCTCCCTAAAGGCACCATTTACCTGCCAAGACAAGGGACCCATTTTCTTGCAATCACTTTTATACAATGGACATTTCTGTAAATCTTAGGGAAGTGGGCACAGAAAGACAAAATCAAATCACCACACTATAGATGTATATACTTCTTCACCCATCTGAGTCAACACTGCTGAGCTCATCTACTATTTGATTTTCTCAAATGGGTGCGCTGAGTAGAAAATAAAGAGTCAGGAAATAGAATGGCTTCAGCAATTTACAGATAGATTAGATAGATCATTAGATATAAGATCCAAAATAGGAATATTGGATGGAAACAGGATGGAACAAAGTTCCAGTGGTGGGATTCAATTTGTTTTACTACCGGTTCTGTGGGCGTGGCTTAGTGGGCATGACTTGGTGGGTGTGGCTTGGTGGGCATAGTAGGGGAAGGATACTGCAAAATCCCCATTCCCTCCCCACCCCACTAACCTGCTTTCCAGGCCCATTCTCCTGTGCAGGGCAACAAAAGAAGACCCAGCCTCCCAGCTGGGACTCGGGAGGCAGAGAATGGATGGGGGCGGGGCCAGTCAGAAGTGGTATTTGCTGGTTCTCTGAACTACTCAAAATTTCTGCTACCGGTTCTCCAGAACTGGTCAGAACCTACTGAATACCACCTCTAGAACAAACAATGGAGGTTTTTAAGAAGAGATTGGACATCCATTTGTCTGAAATGGTATAGGGATTCCTGCCTGAACAGTGGGTTGGAATAGAAGACCTCCAAGGTCCCTTCCAATACTGTTAGTGTGTTAATATCCCATAGTGGACCCTCATTTGAGCAATCTCCAAAAGACAATGGAGGACAGGAGGAGCCAGACGTGCTACGGTCCTTGGGGTCGAGAAGAGTATAACTCTTGGAGCATAACTCCAAATGGTATAGAGTTACTACAACCTAGTTTCTACCACAGTTGGGCATGATTTAGCTACTGAACAACGATGTGGACCCTTGGCACCTTCAAGTACCTAACTCAGTCTATGCTGCAAACTGTTTTAATAATGATAGCATGATATATCAAGTTTTGTAGAGAAAAGAAAGAGTAACTGTGTTAAGTGTCAACATATCTATTTTTAAAAAAAGACTGGAAATTTTGCTCCCACTCATTCCAGCGATGCTATGATATTAAATATCAAATTACTGCAGGTTTTGGGGTGGGGTGGGGGAAAGAATCAATCCTCTCACTGCAAAAAGAAATAAATTCTGATCTAAAAGTCTTTGATTTGACATGTTGTAAAGATGCCTGATCTTGAACACTGTATTCCTTTAGGGAAGTGACATAAGAAAAGGGTTAGATTACAGGTGATGAGTAAATCAACTTCTCTGACTGATATCCTGGAAAAACTCTGCAATGAAAAGAAATATTATCAGAGTTGTGGGATGAATTGTCTTGCTATATATAAGGTGCCTACAAACTGGACCAAGAATTTCATAGTGGCAAGAAGCAAAAGAGAATGGAAGCCCTCCTTTGCTTTACAATTAATTTTAATTGTTACAAATCATTTTAACAGTGTCTAACCATCCTGCCTCTTTCAAAATTTGACTTTTGTATCCTGTTTTTGTATTTTAATATTTTATTGTACACCATCTCTGAGGTAGATGGGCAGTTCAAAAATGGAAAAATTAAATAATATCCATGTGGGTCTATGATAATTCACCGCAGCCATGACCAACCTGCCACAGCCAACTCACCATGGCCAATTCGCCATGGCCATCTCACCACAGGACAACTCACTACAGGACAAGAGTTACATTAATATCAAACAAATGGTGTAATAGAATCATTAAAGAAAAGATGCAAAAGGAGAGACAGAATGAAATGTGAACAGCAAAAACTATAATAATGTTTATTTATTTTAAATAATAAATAGAATTGTTAAATTATCCCTCAATGAGCTGCCTTGCAGTGAGTTAGCTGTGGTGAGTTGGCTGTGGCGAGTTGGCCACAATGAGTTTGCCGCAGCAAGCTGGCTGTGGCAAATTGTCCCATTCCCTATACATGTAGTCAGTAAGGGCTAAGCCAGTAATTGAGAAAAGTCTTTTAAAAAGAGGGATAATGACAGATCAAATAGACAAAAATTTATCAATCTATTTCCTCATAATGGTAAGTGTTCTGAGTAATCCAAAACTTTCACCTATCACCTACAAGCTGTTCCTCAGAAATTGCATTCTTTGCTAGCAGGATGTAAGAAAAACTTTATTGGATAAGATCCAAACTATATTTAGTTCAGTATCCTGTCTCTCAGGGATCCCAACAGAAAGCAAAGCATGAAAAAATAACACCCATGATAATTTGGTTGCTTCTGTAGATACCAGTTACATACAGTACTAATCCTTCTACTCCCAAATTACAAGTAAGTCTTTGAGTAACCAACACAATGCTTTTCACACACACCATCTCAGCAAACCTGGAGGAGCTATGAAATGTGTAGAAAGTGATTAGAAGCCAAAAGTGGAGACTATCGCCTTCACTTGAAGTAGTCCAATCCCAATAAGGATTTGGGAGCAAGTCAAAAACTGAAGAATACAGATTGTTGAGATACAACTAGAAACAAGATGGGGAGAGAGAAATGAAATGTAGCAGTTAGAATTCTGCACAGTAATACCTCGCTGTGCATGTCACTGGTTTTATTGGTTTACATTTATTGTATAGCAGATAAATCTTCTAAAAACCTAATGCTTAAATGGTCAGGATAGCACCGCCCTAATATAAAGATGAAGGTTCTATAGGCTTACAAAAATCCTAAAGTTTGCAAATGTACAAAAATGGAATTTGCAGTTTTGAGTCGTAGGGAGAAGACACTCGAATGGAGTAATACCGTGTTTCTCCAACAATACGGCCTCCACCAATAGGAAGGCCCAGCATGATTTCTAGGCATGAGGTGAAATTAAGCCCCACCCCCAAAATTTAGGCCTATTTAAACTATGCGTTTCCCCGCTATTTCTCACATTGTTCGCTAGAACTACACGAGGTGAAGAGAAATGGGGGGGAAGGGTGGGGGTGGGGAGAAAACTTGCCTTTAGGAGTGCCCTGCAGGTAGCCTAGGCTAGAATACCCCAATCTACCGAAAGAACATCAGCCGATAGAAGCTCCCCGAAGGCAGAGTCCCCAGCTGCTTCGGGGCATGGCGTGGCTGCCCGTGTCCCCTCACCATTAGGCAGTATCTTTCGGGCAAAAGAAGCTCCCCAAGGGCAGTCACCAGCCACTTCGACCGGCTGGTAGAAGCAGCCTCGGGGTGAGCACGCACACACACTCCCCTTGCCAAGAGGCCGTTTCTATCAGCCAATCGAAGTGGCTGGTGACTGCCCTTGGGGAGCTTCCATTGCCCGAAAGACACTGCCTAATGGCGAGGGGACACGGGCAGCCACGCCATGCCCCAAAGCAACTGGGGACTCTGCCTTCGGAGAGCTTTCGTCGGCTGATAGAAGCGGCCTCACGGCGAGTGTATGGGCCGCTCTAGGTGGGGGAGGAAATTAAGTCACCCCCCCAAAGACAGCCTAGCCGTTTTTTCGTGGGTCAAAAAAAAAAAAAAAAGCCCGGCCTTATTTTATGAGAAACATGGTAGCACTTTATAATGTCTTGGAAATACCACGTCTAGAATATTGCATCCAGTTTTGGTTGCCACGACATAAAACAAGAAATCTAGAAAGAGTACAAAGTAAAGCAACAAAGATGATATGGGGAACTGGAAGCTAAAACATATGAAGAATGTTTGCAGGAATTAGGTACATCTAGTTTAATTAAAAGAACGACTAGGGGCGACATGATAGCAGGGCTCCAATATTTGAGAGGCTGCCACAAAGAGGATGGGGTCAATCTATTTTCCAAAGTGCCAGAAAGCAGGACAAGAAGCATCGACGGAAATTAATCAAGGAGAGAAACAATGTAGAAGGAGAAATTTCTTGACAATTAGAAAAATAATTGGTGGAACGACTTGCCTCTAGAAATTGTGGGTGTTCCAATACTGGAGATTTTGAAGAAGACATTGGACTATCATTTGTCTGAATGGTATAGGGATTCCTGCTTTGAGCAGGGAATTGGACCTAGAAGACCTCCAACGTCCCTTCTACCTCTGTTATTCTGAGTACCTTGGTAAAGGTTTGCTGGTTGCTCCAAATTACAATTTCATTGTCCATTTCATAGAACACACTAACTCATAAAATGGTGAGTTTGTTTTGGGCTTAGCATGTAGCACAAATAGTATTTCAGACTATGCTTTAAGTTTAAGATTACAGCTAAAAATTTATCTAAGTCCTTATGAAAATTCTGGGCTTTTAAATAAGCTGTAGTTACAGTCCATTAATCACACTAGTAATAAAATACTTCTGTCATGAATACCCATATACTATATGGAAAGAGAATCTTCTACTAGCATATTTGTTCAACATCTGGGGAAGCTATAACTATGATAGACGAAATGGTTTATCTGTAATGCCTTGAATTTTTATGACAGTTTTTTTCTAGGTTTTCCTGTCATTCTGTGAACTTCTGAGCCAAAACAGTACTCAGAGATCATGATAGAATTTCAACTAGAATTTTCTCTTGAGCAGAGTCAGAAATGATCCAGCATGAATCATCAATTAAACAATGAATAAATAGAACCACATTATTTATGTGACATTGTTTAGAATCGTGCTTTTCAACAGCAACAACCAATGAAACTTAGTACCATTATAGTTGCCATAATACTCAAAAGTTTGATTGGAGGAAAAAATCAACCAGCAGTTTGAATCCAAGTAAACAACTACCGGTACTTGGAATTATAGTCTTAAATTTTGCAGAAGTGAAAATAAAAACGATGGGACTTTCTCTACAGTTAAAATGCCATCTACCATTGTACCTTGTTGGAAAGGTAAAATAATGGACAGGACACTTACGCATAAGAGTTTGCTCTATTACTATTTTGGTTTACTATTCATAAATTACTATTTTAAAATATAGTATTTAAAGATAAGAATGTAATTTTGAATCAAATATAATACCAAGTATTCGGCGTTCATCAATATATGAAAAATGGACTTATTCAGCAATGGATACAGCAAAAAAAGTAAATTTTCCTAAAATGAAAGTACCACGTCACTGGATTTATAATCTTGAATTGATATTCACTTTCCATTTATTGAAAAATGGTGCTACATAATATTTACTATGATTGTACTTCCTTCTTTTTTTTGTTTTCCTGACTTTTTTTTCCCTTTCTACATAGGTATTAAAAAATTAAAAAAGAAAAGAGTAGAACACACTTTGTAGTAAACACATGCAGGGGAGCCGTAAAAGTTTGTGCAGTATAGTCATATCTGTACTTATTCAAAATTAAGTGTAACAGAGTTTAATAAGATTTACTTCCAGCTTTCTTTTCTTGGCTATTCTGGTTGGGAGCTGAAACCCAACAAAAAAAATCTACAATATTGGTCCAAGGATAATTTTTTAAATATTATTTGGAATATTTCTTATCTGCCTTTCATTTCCAAGAAGGCCTACTACAATGTGCACACATATATGCATACACACAGACACATATATATACATATTTTTCAAAGTTACTATAATATTGAGAAGCACCACTATTAAACTAATTATTTAAAATCTCCACTCAGCAAAGTCAGAATCAGTAATTGTAAACAATTATGTTCTAAATCAGGGGTCTCCAATCTTGGCAACTTTAAGACTTGTAGACTTCAACTCCCAGAATTCCTCAAATAGCTTTGCTGGCTGAGGAATTCTGGGAGTTGAAGTCCACAAGTCTTAAAGTTGCCAAGGTTGGAGGCCCCTGTTCTAAATACACACAAAAAAGCTCTGAAAATCATAAATTTGGGATAGTTTTAAAAATGCAAGAGAAGAATATATGTCTATATGTATAAATGTATGTAATGCAATAAGAGCCAAATTGGTGTTTAAGGCATCAGTTTAGAAACTAGCCGTTCTAGTCCCGCCTTAAGTCAACTGAGTGACCTTGGGCCAGTCATTCTCTCAGTGCTAGGGAAAAGACAATGGCAAACCACTTCTGAAAAATCTTGGCAAGAAAACTTCAGAGACCTGTCCAAGCAGTCACCAGGATTCAACATACCATAGATTTTGGAGTTCTATTGTCTTTTGGAATCATGTTTTTAATTGTAAACCATTTTGGAATTTATTTAGTGAAAATGAAAAATGGTATATAATATAACCCTGTTTTTAGAAATACCTTCAAATTAAATAATATATTGCAATTATTATCCCATGCACTCATCTTCTGGTTCAGTGATTTTATTTATTTATATCCCTGTATTATTACTTTTATAAATAACTTGAAGTAAACAAACACACACACACAGAGACAATACTCCAGAGGTCTAATGTGCCATGAAAAATAGCATGGCATGTCACTGTGATATGTTCATCATTAGCGTTTTAGTTGTATGCAAGTTCTGAAAGAATGAGCAAGGTTGGATCTGGCCCGTTTGTGGACAGCAGACACCTGAGAGGAACTCAACGTAACCCAACACCTTGGGTTAAAAAAAAAGGGAAATCAATTTTAAACATAAAAGGAAATATTCTTACTTACTGCAACTCTTGCTGATCAAATGGTAGGTATGGCTCTATATAAAGCCTGCCAGACTTCATGATTACAGAATAAATCCTGTTGTAGCAGAAAATCCTTTCTTACCATAAAACTGGTTTATAGGAGCAAATTGTCATGTCCAATATTCTTCCCATGATCCTTAGTGCTTGCCACAGACTCATACAGTACATCATAATGGATAAAGAGATCTTGGAGACATACAAGTCACGAATATTAAATAGCATATTAATTGCGTCTGCTCATAAAGGTTCCATGAACTGTAAAGTACCATAACTTAAGTTTCCCCACCTCCCAAAAAAGACACAGCATAAGATTGAAACTTTATAGACAGTCCCATTTTTGCCCACCTGGGGTCTTCTACTTGAAAAGGGGGTTGGACTAGTCACTAGAATATTTCAAAGGTCCCTTCCAATTCTGTTATTCTGTTCTGTTAAATCTGACTACAAATGCTTCATGTAAAGGTAAAGATTCCTCTCGTACATACGTGCTAGTCGTTTCCGGCTCTAGGGGGCGGTGCTCATCTCTATTAACAAAGCCAAAGAGCCAATGCTGTCCAAAGACATCTCTATGTTTATGTGGCCAGCATGACTAAATGCTGAAGGCGCATGGAATGTTGTTACCTTCCCACCAAAGCGGTCCCTATTTTTCTACTTGCATTTTTACATGCTTTAGAACTGCTAGGTTGGCAGAAGCTGGGACAAGTAACGGGAGCTCACTCCATTACATGGCGCTAGGGATTCGAACCGCCAAACTGCCGACTTTTATGATCGACAAGCTCAGCATTTTAGCCACTGAGCCACCGCATCCCATCAAAATGCTTCATAATGCAACTCAATATCTGATGAAAGTCAAAACAGGCTGCACTTAATTTGCTCCCTCCATCTTGCCTAACAACAGGTTTTGATGGGTCTGTGGATTAAAGAAAAACACTGAGTAAATTTAGAATCTGGTTTCGATAGTGTGTGTTAAAAACTGGCAGCACACGTCCCAATCATTTTGAGGCTAAAGCAAAGAAAAGCAAAAACCCAAAATAGGCTAACTTTAAAAAGAAAAGGTGGAAAAACATTTCAAAATTCTTCAAAGTGTGTCATCCGCAGATCAGGGTTTACAACAACGGTTTTCACATCAAACTGCCACGCTCTTAATGATGCCTTTTTAAAATATTTTATTTTTAACTTAAAAGAAAATATACAGGCACCCCACACTATCTTGCATAAATGCACACTTTGGGACCTGAGAGCTGGTTGCCCATTAACAAAATGCATGGACATTTTATTTTGCAATATGGATAATTGAACCCACCAACACACCAAGCCCACATTTTGAAAGTGGTCAAGGGGCCATGCTTGGAAATCCATAAAACAACCATAATATGATAATTCAAGATATAGCCGTCCCAGAGCAATGTCATGATCAGGGAAAATGAGGTTAGCTCTCAAGTTAGGCACTTTCAGAGAATAAATAAAAACAGCCTTGTTCACCCCAACTCTCAGGATGACATTGGCCCATGGACTTTAATATCTGTTGGTATGTACAGGTAGTCCTTAACTTACAACCACAATTAAGCCCAACATTTGTGTTGTTAAGTGAGATATTTGTTAAGTGAGTTTTGCTCCATTTCACGACAGCTAAGTGAATCATTGCAGTTGATAAGTTAGTAACACGGTTGTTAATTGAATCTGGCCCCTTAACTTTATTTGTCAAAAGCCTTCAAAGGGTGATTACATGACCTTTGGACAGAGCAGCGGTCATAAGTGTGAACCAGTTGCCAAGCACCTGAATTTTGATCACATGATCATGGAGATGCTACAAAGGCCGTAAGTGTGAAAAACAGTTATGTCATTTTTTTCAGTACCGTTGTAACTTTGGTCACTAAATGAACTGTTGTAGGTCAAGGACTACCTGTACTTTGCAGGTCCTTTTTACAACAGTGGCCAGAATAACAATACACCCATGCTGTATTTTGCATGAGCTTTGCACCATCCAGGGCAAAAAGTATCTCCAACACAGCCCCATATTTTTTTTATTGAAGCACATGTCCAAGGTCAACTCAGTCTTGTACAAGTGACTGCAACATAGTCCTTGACTTACAACCATAATTGGGACCAGAATTTCCATTGCTAAGCAAGGTGGTTTTTAAATGTGTTGTGACCAATTTTACTACCTTTTCTGCCACTGTTGTTAAGTGAATCACTGCAGTTAAGTCAATCATGCAGTCGTTAAATGAACCCAGCATCACCAATTGATGTTGCTTGTCAGAAGCCAGCTGGGAAGTTTGCAAATGGCAATCACATGACCCTGGGATGCTGCAACCATTGTAAATACATGCTGGTTCCCAAGCACCCAAATTTTATTCAGTGACTTTGGGGATGCCACAACAGTTTAAGTGCAAGGACTGGTTGAAAGTCACTTTTTTTTCTAGTGCTGTTGTATCTTTGAACGGTTGCTAAACTAATGGTTGTAACTTGAGGACTACCTGTATGAGGTGCCTTCCAGGTTCCTAACAATAGCGAGAAAACATTCTGCCAATGCTCAGAGAATTGTCATATCTTCTTTCTACTTGTTGCTGAAAGCCAGCTAGGAAAGTTCAGTCCCATCCCAAATATGACTGCACTATGACTAAATGTCATCCTTCACCTCTCCCATCGCTATTACTCCAAATATTTATTTATAGGCACCCTCAACCAATCTCTCTCATCTTACAAACAGGAAGTACCTCTTCATAAGTGAATAAACATTTTCAGGAAGATGGGGAATAGGTCCCATATTTTCATTCTTTTCCCTTTTAAACACATTCCTGCATTCTTACGCTTCTTGTCTCAGAAGAAACTTAACTAATGAACCTCCCTCTTCACAGCTTTTACATCCCAGGGCATTTGGAGAAGAAGACTAAAGCCTCCTTCTCTGCTCCACTCCCATCTACACAAACATACCCCATCACGCATATATGTCAGATAAAAACACCAAGCACAACGCCAGCTGGCAGTTAAAGGAAGAGTGCGTTCACTCATGGCGGGGGGGAAGAAGGTTGTGCACAGAATCCATCCTTCCCTCCCTCCACACACACACCTCAAATCTTTCTGACTCAAAACCTGGCCTTGGCCCCACAGAAATTGCTGACAGCATGACCTCCTCTTCCTCACCCATGCCCAGAAGTGGTCTGGGTTGCTGGCTGAATCTTAATTCAATCATGGACAGGTGCCAGCCATCTCCCCCCCCCATCCCCCAACCTTACCTCAGACACAAGGATGCACACCACTGGGAGGGGGGCAAAGGACAGCCATTGAACTCTCAAGTGGGGGGGGCACCACAGGTCCCACCCATCCCCTTCTTTCTCCAGAAAGCCAGTGACTCTTCTCCCACACCCCAATATTGCATCCTCTCGGTGGGTGACATTTGCTGTCAGGGGAAAGGGGCACAGGAATACCCAAATTGTGGACCCCAGAGCCCAATAATCACCCCCACCCCCCTTTTGAGACTCTTCTTGCACCTCTCCGTGCCCCCCATCCTCCTCTCCCTCCTTTGTTGCTGCAAGCGTCTCCCCCCCCAACACACACACACACACACCCCTCCACCATCCCCCTCCCCACCCCCGTAGCTTTGCAACCCACCCAACTGCCTCTCCAGCTCTCGGATTTACGCTACCTACCTTCCTTCCACCCGGCCAGTCCGGACGGAGACCCGGTCGGTCCCCCAAAAGCTGGGTTTTTTTTTCTCCTTCCTTTTCCTTTTCCCGGCCTGACTTAGGCCATAACCCCGAAAACGCCCGGCTCTCTTTTTAACAGAAAGGACGCCGGCGGCGTTGCTCCGTGGAAGGCGGGCCGGCGGCGCCTGCCACTCCCTTCGGATGCAAAAGGAGAGGCATCCACCGAGGCAGCCGGAGCGGCGGGCGAGAAGATGCAGGGATGCCGCCAAGGAACGAGGATGCTCAGGCGGGCTTGCCTCCGTCTATCTCAGTCCGGGCGAGCTTGGCTTGGCGACGAGGTTCCGCCGGGAAAGGAAGAAAGAGGGGAGACCCGGCAGACACTCGCGGGTCCCGCTTCTGCTTCCCGCTGCTTGCAAAGAGCCCCTCAGCCAAGCCGAGCGGCGCTTTGGCCTCCCCGGCGCTTTCTGCCACACTAACCAGCCTTTGCCTGGAACAAAAGGGGAAGGAGCCGCGCGGGCCCGTAGAGAGGAGAAGGGAGGGGAGGGGCAGTTCCAGCTGTTTGCATCAAGGCTCCTTCGCAGAGCGTTCTAAAAGCCTCGTCTCTTGGGTTCTCAGGCCCCGGCGCTGCAGCGGAAATCAGGCGGGAGGGCGGGAATCCTTCGCCCATTCATTCATGCATGCACACAGAGGGTGTGTTCCCACACTACGGATTAAACTAGGGTGGGATAAGGAATCATAAAGGGGAAGGGCAAATTGCGCTCTCCTCTGCCCCTCAGCCCCTTTCAAGGGCTTTTAGAATCCCCTTAAAAACTAAAGGTGATTTTTGAAGGTTGCCGATGCGCTGTCCTGAACTGTGAGATGTTAAGAAAAGTGAAATTTGCTAAAATAATCTAACAAAACAAAGCGACAAATCGGGTGGCAGGTTTCATTCATTATTTGTCTTGATTAGGCTTTTCCGGGGCTGTAGAGTATTGATCGGTATATTATGCAAATCCAGAAAACGTGTCAATTCAGAAAGTCGCTTAAGTGTGAATCAGGCATAGTGTGGGTGCCTTAACAAGCTGCAAGCATCGTTGTTTTAAATTGCTATCAAATTCAGAGATGCCTTTGAGTAAAGCTGGCTGTTGTTTGAGCCAGCAGCCACGTCACTATCTTGCAGTGCTGCCTTCCAATATGTTTTTCAACTTCCGAGGGTTAAGTAGTGGTCTTTTGATGCCTCCCAACCAATTATTAACCAAACCTGACCCTGCTTAGCTTTTGCACGCAGAAAAAGTGAGCAGATGCTGTTACCTTCTAAGACAAAAAGGTTATAAGAAGGAAAACGATGCACAGCTGCAAAAATGCAGTGGAACACAAAAAGAATCGGAAAATAAAAATTACAGCAAGTACCCACATGCTCTGAGCAGGAATAAATATATAATACACAAACTGTTGCATTTAAATAACACATAGAAAATGTAACATTGTAAAAAAATTACCATATTATTGGAAACTCTCCTGGTTGATCATGTTTTATTGAATCAGATTGAAATGTATTATTTTTCTATATCAAATTAATTTATTTTATATGTTGCATATACCAGAGTGTATATTCCAACTACTACTTCATGATAATGGTCACGGTGTGGAGTGATTACATGGGATCATGTAATCACCTTTTGTAACCTTCTGACAAGCAAAATCAATGGGGAAAGCCAGATTCACTTGTTAGCCATATTACTAACTTAACAACCACAGTGTTTAACTCAACAACTGTGTCATAAAAGGAGGAAAACTCACTTAACAAATGTTTCACTTAGCAACAGAAAATTTGGGCTTAATTGTAGTTATAAGTCGGGAACTACCTGTACTAACCAATTATAAAATTTATATACTATGTAGCTTTTCTTTTGAAACTCAAGAATGTAAATATGGGTATCTTTTAATTTTATCCACACAACACTCTTATGAGGTAAGTTGGGCAAGAAAATATGATGATTGTCCAATATGGCTGAGCTACCTTGGGCAAGTCACAATGTGGTATCTGACAGTTTAGGAACCAATGGCTTTCTAGTGGTGTTTGTGGAGGGAAGATAAAAACAGACACACCATTTCTTTTGTCTATATTTCTTTCAACGCATTAAGTCAAAATCACCCCAAAGAAAAAATATTTTTTATTTTTGTTTATCAACAATAATAAAATACAAAATGGAGAAAGAGAAAAACGAACATCCAACACTAGCAGTGAAGATAAAGGAAAAAAAGTGTTTTTTAATGTATATAAAAAGGGAGGAGGGGAGGAAAAAAATCCAAATGTCAAATATATCTAACATTGAACATAAAGAATCCACCCCAGCTGGATGCTGAAAAATAGAAAAAAATGCTGGGTTCTCTTCCCCTTATATTGTGGGTCTACAAATAGTTATAAGTTTTCCCATCTTTATTTGACAAAAATACTATATTAAATAAATATTCCAGATGAGAAAATATATCTAATAATCACATTGTCCCATTATCTAATAATATATATAGAAGAAAAGAAACACTCAACAGGGTAACCCAAATCCCTCTGTCAACCATCTGTTATTCTATTTAACACAGAAAGTCCACAAACGGCTTCCAGCCTCTAATAAAGCTGTCTAGTCCATTATCTCTAATCAAATCAGTTAGTTTTGGCATCTTTACTAATTACCCCAAAGAAAAAATATATGGCGGAACTGCACCCTGAACAAAAACTGATATGAAATTTTAAAAATCTTTACCATTTGTTATATGTTCACATTTTAAAATGAAAAGATTATTATTTTCCAAAATATCAATGATAAGTTATGAATAATCTGATATATACATATCACAATGGGCTAAGAATCACTATTGAATCTGAGCTAAAGAGGTTCACACGATCAATACAATATGAATCATGGAATGGAATTGTTCATTGAAGTGAGTTCAGTCCATATTACTAAAAATCAGTTTTGATTTACGTAACTCATAATATAGATTTAATGCATAGATAAATTCACATTTTGAACCGGAATCATCATCATCCTTTTTGTTTTTTGTTGAGTTCCCCTATTAAACAAGACACCTTTCTAGATATGTGGTCCAGGCCACACAGGGTCATTTGGAAGGGTGGGAGTAGTGATCACTATTTTTGTTAACTGCTGCAAAGAAATCAGGAACCCCTTCTTTAGATTCTCCTTTTTCTCATATTACTATTACAGTATAACAGAATGAAAGAGTTGCAGTGGACTGTGCAGGTTTTCTAGTTCAACTGCCTGCACAAGCAGGAAACCTTATACCATTTCAGACAAATAGCTGTCCTATCTCTTCTTAAAAGCTTCCAGTGTTGGAGCATCCACAACTTCTGGAAGCAAGCCAGAACATACCCTTTTTGGCTACAAACTGTGATTCTGCATAAAGGGCTGCTTACTTAGATTCTTTTTTTAAAAATTAAACATACTGTGGCACCCAGAAGAAACTTTACCATACAGCTCTTAGATCTGCTCTTTTAACATTTTCTCACTTATATAGATTCTTTCACATAGAGAACCTCAAAATTATTATGTCAATATGCATAATGAGTTGAAGTCAAAAAAAGACATACATGGATAAAAACCAAATCATACAAGTCAGAGACCCCTCAATTTTCTTGCAGTGCAAAACAAGTCCTATGTCCAGCAACGACAACTTGCAGAACAAAAGAGGTCTGGAAAAACAACAACCAGAGAATAGTGGAAACCCTACTTCAATCTACTCTACCCTGATGTCCCAAGATGTTTGGAATATGGCTCCCAGGTATTCCAGATACCTTATGGTACGCCCTGTATCACCAAGCAAATTGAAGGACAGATATTAACCAACGTATAGCCCATCCTCCTTCAAACTGGTGCCCTTCAAATGTATTTTATTATAATGGCTGAAAATGATGGGACTCCTGGCCATTGGATGCCTGCTTAGTGAAGGCTGGTGCAGGAAAAAATTCTGCAGTTTTCTCCCTATTATTGTAAGCCATATGCTGCCTTACAGCTACTTTATCCATCATTTTCGGGTCAAGGTCATCCCTGGAGCAGACAAAGACAGTACAAAGAGAAGCCAGCTCTTGCAACTTATTGTTCTGTCCCAATGAGGCCGCAAATCAGTGACCCAGTTCCAAACGGGTATTGCACAGTTCTTGCGACAACAGCTTGAATGACACCCAAAAAAACCTTTGTTTGCTGGCTATTTGCCAAGAAGTTTGGCATTAATGGTTTACAATCTCAGCTTCTGAAAAAGAAACAACTCATTCATCATTTTGAAGGTGGGCTGATAGGAAGGGGGTGAAACTGATTTTCTTTTTGGTTGCAAGGACAGAGTAAAAAAGGAACAGAATGAACTGAATTCCTTCCAACAGAATCCAATGGAATCAATCATACACTGCAAAATGATTCTGGCCTGGTTCGCTTATTCTTCTAAGCTGTAGCCTGCTTAATTTGGTTCATTAAATAAACCACAATTGGCTGGACAGGCAATAATGCTAAACTATAAACTAGGATTTAGAGACCACAATGACTGGTCACTGAATAAACACAATCAGAGAAAGGCATATGGGTGAGATGCAGTATGCAAATCCAACCAAATCAATGTTAGGCTGTTGTACACAGCTGTTTGAGAACCAGAATCCAGCATTTGGTGCTAAATAATCCAAGAATATAGAACATAAATGAATTCAGAAACATCTTATTGCTCACACAAGATACAAAAGCAACAGAGTCATTCTCCTCCTTCTCCTCTATAGAGGATTCTATGGTCACCTTGGCGGGACAACTGCAATTCTGTCATCTGTCACAAGGTAGAACATCAACAGGAAGCTCTCCTCTTCCTCTTCCTATGGAGGGGGACCCAATGACCAGACCAGGAGGAAAGATTCAGTGCAGGGCCAGTGTACCTCCCTTACAGAAAAACTGCCAATTGCAGTTTTGCAGTTAATCCATGCTGCTATTCACAGATCTCAACAATTCACAAGGAGTAAAAATATAGTATTCCCAATATTCCAAGTCCTTAATAACATGTCAAGTTGCTCAGGATCTCAAAATGTTGCAGCAAGTAGCAACATCCAATCCATCTTAGTTGATCTTGGAAAAAACCAAAGAGATTTGGATATGATTATTAAAGATAGGAGATCACTACTAAGAACTGGGGGGAAATCCCAGAAAAAGGCTGTAACCATAAGCATCTGGAAGAAGTCAGGACAAAGTCATACATGTCACGATGTCATTGCATTCATGACACAAATGATGTAATCTGAGTCATTCACAACATGACATATGTGACATGGAGTAGATTATTTGCATCTTTTGTGCAATGACAATGTGATGCATATATACCTATCCCCTCTTCCTTCCCTCTGTGGATGCACGTGGCTGGGGCACACTGCTTCCATACTGTGGTCATGGAAACCATAATCCCAAGAGCAACTATGTTAGGTAAAGGAATAAAGAAGACATTTATTTAATAAGGATTGATTTTTCTTTTTGAAGTAGGAGGCCTCAACAACTCAAGCAATAGTAAGTTTTGGGCAATACTTAATACTCATTTAATGCCCCAGAGCAGCTCCTGAACAGCAGCTCTTATTAAATTTATGAACAGGAAAACAAGAGGCATCAGTGTGTGGTCTTTTTAGAGAGATAACTTTAGTCTCCTCAAATTCATTGGCTCAATGACACATTCTCTGTCTCTTGGTGCTTTGCATATTAATCTCCTTAAGGTGATGCTTATGATTTTGTTTACCACTCTTTGTAAGCAATTAAGTTGCTGTCATGTGTTGCTGTTAAATTATATGTATATATAATTTATATTATTTGTCTTTGCTATTGGAATACCCACAGCCATTGTCACATCTGAATGTAACGCAATTTTACAGAATAGGCCCTTGGAGGTCTTATATAACCCCTTGCTCAAGACCTTATATTATTCGGGAGAAATGGCTGTCCAATCTCTTCTTAATCTTAACTTTTTTCTGCAATTCTAACATGCCATTTTTGTCCCATGGCTGACTTGGGCATAAGCTCCATACACTCGGTCAAATGTTGCTTCTCCCGATCTCCCACTAAGATGAGATGACAAGTTGCCTTGCCCTCGGAAGTTGTGGGAGCGTCATCACTTGAGACTTTCAAGAAGAGACTGGACTGCCATTTGTCAGAAATGGTGTAGGGTCTCCCGCTTGGGCGAGGGTTGGACTAGATGACCTACAAGGTCCCTTCCAACTCGGATTATCTGTTATCTGTTAAAATATTTGGACAAGAAAAAAACCTCACCGGCTGGATTTCTGCCTGCCGTGCAGCGAGTTAAAGCTTAAACATATAAACTAAGAAATTATTTGTCACTGTCATTTTGGATTAAATCAGAATCCTCCAGGTGGGTTCTTATCGTAGAGTCACAGCTTCCATGATAAACATCCAGATTCTCAACCCGACTCCTCTGATGGGCATCAGAAGACAGGGACGCTCAGCGACAGCAGGAAGGACAGAAGCCACCCAACTAAGGGCAAAGAAATGACAAGGATCGCGTGAGCGTCAGTTTTTGAAACCCGCATGACTAACCCTGTCTTTGCCCTCAGTCGAAATGGCCTCCCGCGCATTTCTTGACGTAAATAGGGGCGTGGTTTGGAAGCCTTTCGGCGGGAAGCGCTAATGGCGGCACCCGGTACGGGGAAGTTGCTTGAAGGAGGGAAAGAAGGCGGGAGCGCTGCTGATGTCGCCTCTACTTCTACTTCTCCCGCCGGGAGCGGCCATTATGAATTGCCCTGGTGAGAAACAGAACCGGGGAGGAAGGGCAGGCCCACCAAAGGATGTTATTGAGGGTTGTGAAGCGGGGGAAGTGGGTTCGGACGGTTAGGTTGATGGCGCAGCAATAGGAAGCCGGTGTTCTTTTTGTGGGAGCGTTAAGATAGTGACTTTGGGGAGGTGGGTGGCGAGGGATTGCATTGGGGGCCGCTTAGACCTGGGCTGCAAAACTCTGACCGGCCATTAGGTGGCAGTAAAGTTCGAGGGAGTGCTTAAAAGTGTTTTTTTCCTGCCCTCTAGTGGCCGACGGGGGTTTGCATTGGCATTTTTAGGTTTTGGAGGGGAATGAAAGAGTAGTTTAGGTCAATGTGCTAGGCTACAAATCAGAAGATTGCGGGTTCTAGGTCTCCATTATGCATGCAAGACAGCTGGGTGACTCTGGGTCAGTAATTCTCAGCCCATCCACCTTATGGGGTTGTTGCTGTTGGGGGAAATTTAGGAGGAAGGAGTATTAGGTAAGTTCATAACTTAGAATTACATATTTAAAGGTGGGATGAAAATATAATGATGATAGATTATTTAAGGGGTATAAATTGGATTTTGCAGGGGCATTTCAGAAAGTCACTGATGGAAAACCTAAAAGATCAGGTTAATGATAGATCATCAGATCTATCCAGGTGGTGATAAAGAATTGACCCCAACTGAATGGCACATTTTTATGTATAATAAGAAATTACATATGTGTATGTGTGTGTATATGTGTGTATACATACACATACAGAGAGAGAAAGAGGCTTTACAGAAACCTGTGATCGGGATGGCAGTATTCACACACTCACCTAATCTGCATACTGTGCTGAACCCCTTCTCACCTAAATTAAATTCAGCTCCAGTGGACTACATAGAAGCAGCCTTACAGTTTTCTTGGCAAATGAAAATTATTTGCCATAGATTTCTTCTGGGTTGTTGGTTGATTTTCCAGGCTGCCCTTCATCTCTGCAATTCCCAGATAAATCCCCACAAGACAGGTTTACAGGTAGTCCTCGATTTATAACAGTTCATTTAGTGACTGTCCAAATTTACAACACTGAAAAAAGGGACTTATGACCATTTGTCACACTTACAACCATTGCAGAGTCACATGATTAAAGTTCAGGCGCTTGGCAACCGATTCATATTTATGACCATTGCAGTGTCCCAGGGTCATGTGATTCCCTTTTTGTGACCTGACAAGCAAAGTCAATGGGGAAGGCAGATTAACTTAACCATGTTAGTATTTTAACAAGTGCAGTGATACACTTAACAACTGTGGTAGGAAAGGTCATAAAAAGGGACAAAACTCACTTAACAGATGTTTCACTTAACAGAAATTTTGGACTCAATTGCATCTCTAGTGTTTTCAAAATTCACCAGTTTGTGTTTGATGCTGCCCTAGAACTATTAGCTAGCAAGCAGTTTCATTTGTGCAGAATAACAATATTAAATAAATATGCTGCCCAACTCCCAGTGACTCAGAGTTGCGGTTATACTAAGTCACAGAAATCCTGGTCCAGGTTAATACTAACGAAGCTTTGCATGTTGGGCATGGAGCTGCTAGATTTGGAACGTATCTGTTTATGTGCAAGCAAAATATACCAAACTAGTTTGGATAATGAAACTTCTGCAAGAAAAAAATTCAAGCTCAGAGAGCACCAAAAACTTCTCATTTCAACCCTGAGCTACAAATATTCTTCTTTATTGGTTCTTCCAAATGTTTTTGGAAACAATTATATGGCTCTTACAGACAATTTACTGCAGGTAAATGCTTATAGGCTAAGTTCCTACATAGGTCATCCATACCTTATGATGCAAAAAAATGATGCAGTTCTTTATTTCAATCAATCAAAATAGAGCTGGAAGAGACCTTAGAGGTCTTCTAGTCCAACCCTCTGTTAAATCAGAAGACCTCATACAGTTTGGCCTCCCCAACTTGAAGCTCTCCAGATATCTAGCCAGCCAACATGCTCCTATGGTTTCTGAAAATGATCTCTGAGTTTGCATAACATGGTCAGCATGTTGTGGAAACCAGGTCTTCACCATGACATGATGTGAACATAATATGTCACGTGAAATCAGCCACTGTATTTTGTTCTAATCCTCAATTTAGAATTTAGTTTATTGTATGAATCCAGGCAATATGCTGTTTAATAGAACTAGAAGATGATGCCAATTGGGGGAAACTATTTTAGTACTTACCAACTTGATTGCGTTTTTCCTGCTCTTCCCCCCATACTTGTTTCTAAACTTCATTTTCTGCTTCAGTTCCCTGTCTTTCAACTGCATTTCCTTTCTTTTGCCGTTGGCACAGCGGGGAGTATTAATGTGTCTTGTCCAACAGGGTTGAAAAATACAGGCCAATGAAGATGTTGGAAATTGTTGGCAATGAAGACACTGTTAGCAGATTAGAGGTATGTAAACCACTTTATGTAAGAAGAATGCTTTCAGTGGCTATGAAATTTTAAGATCTATTCATAAATGTGGTCTAAGTAGGTCTTGTAACTAGGGGAGTTATTTTCCTGCAATGAACTGGCACTGAAATGAAGCAGAGCTGCATTTCTTTGTTGGCGACAATATCCAAATATCTGCATGGAATTCTCAGTTGCCTATGGCTACAGATAATGCTCTAGTGCTCTATGTTGGGCTCACTTCAAACATTGTTTTTAGAACCAGTTTAGGAAGTGTTGTTATAAGGGCTCTATATCGTTTTTGTTCTTGGCACTAAATCACAGAGGGTGAATCATTTGCTGATACTCTCTTTTATGTCTTTTTGTTTACCATGAGACAAGGCTAAGGAAAAAACATAATAGATGGTTAAAGTAATGGATACAATTCTATATTTTAGCTCTTGTCTGAATACCAAAACTGAGGGCACTTATCACCATAAGTGACAGCATGTTGCATTGAATTCCTTGTTTGTTATTTGCTCAATATAGATTGAAGATGATTCCATAGTACAGAACTTAAACAGAGAAAAGTAAGAGGTTTCTTTTCTTATATTACCACCTGTAAAATCTTATTTCAAATTCTAAAAAGAGAACTTGTTTAGAAGGCATGGAAGACTCTCAAGGAAGGCAAAAAGTATTGATAAGAAAGTTGCAAGAGATTTTGAAACATTTACGTCATAACTCTCCATAACTTCCCAAAATTTGAAATACTATAATTTCCAAGTACAGAAACTTGCATTTCTAATTAACTGTCCTTTTTTTCCTCTTTCCTAGGTGTTTGCAAGAGAAGGAAATGTTCCAAATATTATTATTGCTGTAAGTAATTTGTTTCCAAGCTAAGTGCCATCTTAAAAAAATTAAGTCACCTGAGTTAGTGATGAGAATCCCATTATTCATTCATTCAATTTATATAGCTGCCTATCTCATTTTTACTCTAGATGGTTTACATTAAAACAAAAACCACACAATATAAGAACAAATAAAAATGGAAATGATTAGCAGCTGGGCATAACCTTACCTATCATCCACACAGCTAGGAAATTGGCTGTAATCTGGGCCCAGCGGTAGGTAAAGCAAAAGGCAAGTTTGAAAGACCAGCAAGGATTGGGCTAATCCCATGATGGCAAACTTATGGCACGCGTGCCACAGGTGGCACGCAGCACGCTCTCTAGGCACGTGAGCCATCACCCTAGTTCAGCTCCACCACGCATGCGCCTCCCACTGGCCAGCTGGCCATCGGGTCTCTGCTGTGCATGTGTGGGGACGGGGTGTGCATGCATGGGCGGCGTACGCATTGCCTTTTGGGGGTTTGGATACACACATTCGTGCACGCGCTTTGGGCACTGCTTCTGGAAAAGGTTAGCCTTCACTAATCACAAGGGAATGATATTCCTAAAGGCAGCAGCCACGACAGAAAATGCTCTTGTGGTTCCCATCAGTTGTCATTCCCTAGCTGACAGTACCTGCCACTCTTCCTGTCAGATAAGACAGATAGAAACAATTGGGGAGAGACAGTTCCTTAAGTAACTATTAAGTATAAAATACAACAAGTACCAGTATTAGCACTTCCTCTATTTTTTGTGACAGTAACTCATGTAATTACCGTAGCTGCCATTGATTATATTTTAAGTCTGCAAGCTTCTCTAGACTTAAACCTTTAAGGGTGACATGTTTCAAGAAATAACACCACAATTTCCAAATTCCAGGTTGGAATCTTTTTATTTTTTATTTTCTTTTTAAGGGCCCACCAGGAACCGGTAAAACCACCAGCATCCTTTGTCTGGCTCGTGCACTTCTGGGCTCTGCATTGAAAGATGCCGTTTTGGAGCTCAACGCATCAAATGACAGGTGAATCAAAGGTTAGAGGGAGAGCTGTGTTTAATTTAAGCAATCCTACTCCATTCTTCAACTGACAAGACCTCTTAAAATAGCTTGTAAAAATCATGCTGCCCCCATTCAAGGTTTAATATCAGTGAATCACAAGTAATAACTGAGCATTTTACTTCCAGAGGCATTGACGTTGTCAGGAACAAAATCAAGATGTTTGCACAACAAAAAGTGACACTTCCAAAAGGCCGACATAAAATAATTATCTTGGATGAAGCAGACAGGTGAGAAGTTTTTTTCCTCACTCCAACAATCACCTATATTGTATAATTACTCATGAATTTGAAGAGTACTAATGTCATGTTTCCTTTAAGGTCAGCCTGAGTGAAACTGTTTACATTAGTAAATACCATGTCCTGGACAAGGTATATTGTCCAATGATGACAGGCATTTTGGTGAACTTTCATGGCTTAAAGTTATTTTGCCTTTTCTATTATTCCTCCACCAGCATGACAGATGGAGCCCAGCAAGCCTTGAGACGCACTATGGAAATTTATTCTAAAACAACTCGTTTTGCTCTGGCTTGCAATGCTTCTGACAAAATCATAGGTAAGAACATCGGCCATTTGGCTAGGAGGAGTGGGTCTCTCTCACTTATTCCTAGATTGGAAATAAATATTTCTATTATCACAATGCAAGCGTCAAAGTAAAGATAGAAGCTTAAAGGCCTTAAATGTCCTTTTGCTTTATAAGGTTGAAGAGAATTCTTGTAAGGCACAGTCCTTAGGGGCTGGTGTAAAAGAGCAGGTGAGAGTAACGGAAGTTCTACATTTGAAACTTATCTCTGCAGTGGATTTCCTCAGAAGTTTATTCTTGGCTCTAACTCATAAATGCCATTGGCATCCTTCAGTCTCAAGAGACTATGGTATCGTGCTCTGAAAAGAGGTCCTAAAACACCATCTAGTGTGGCTAAAAAGGCCAATCTGAGAGGGGCAATACCTTCCACACTGAGGACAGATACAGTCTGTCTCCTGTCCAGCCCCCGGATTTCATTGGTTCCTCCACTGCCTCTTTGCCTCCTCCTGCTGAATGAGTGTCCCTTCGAATTGGAGAAGGCCATGCTGCATCTTTAGCCTCCAAGCTGAACAATCAGAGGTCAAGGTTTCCCAGTTGTTGATGTCCATTCCCAAGGCCTTTAGATCCCTCTAGTAGATAGCCTTACATCACAGCTGTGGTCTCCCTCTAGGGCACTTTCCCTGCACTAATTCTCCATACAGGAGGTCTTTCGGAATCCGATCATCAGCCATCCTCACGACATGCCCAAGCCAGCGTAGACGTCGCTGTTTCCATAGCATATACATGCTAGAAATTCCAGCACGTTCCAAGACTGCGCTATTTGGAACTTTGTCATGCCAGGTGATGCCAAGAATACGTCAGAGACAGCGCATAGGAAAGGTGTTCAATGCAGACATAAATGCAGACATACTAATAACAACCAGACTTGAAAAGCTGCTGTAAAATTGCAGTTGTAGAACAGTCTTGAACATTTGGAAAACCACTGTGTAAATGCTTTGTGAGATTTTACAAGTTCTCACTCACCCATGGTGGCATTGTTTATAATTATTTGGCACATCACTGAGAGGATCATGTGAGGAGCCTCTGTGATAGGCACTTGGCAGGAGATCTTCTCACGTGGTTCCCTTCAAAAACAGTCAGTAGATTGCAGACGCTGCCACAGTGATGTGAGATCAACCCATGCTATGTAAACATTTAATAATATGAAAACTGGACTTGAGCCAAAAGGCGAAATAATCCCAGAATCTCTGAACCAGAGTAAATAAGATGGCTGGTGTGCTGCAAACAATGTTTGGAGAGGTCTAATTGACTGATTCAAGCAGTGTGAAATTGCATGTTTTAAAGTTAAGCCAATTAAGAACTTAAATTAGCATGATTTTATGCCTCTTTATGTAGGTACTGAATCTTGATGTCACTGAGTACATGATTTCAATGAGAGGCACATTTTTTAAATATCAAAGTACTTTAAAAATACTTTCAAAGGTCATTGAATCCAATAGGATCCAAACATTAGAATCACTGGGAGGTACATCTTGTGGTCTTCCCTGTGGTTCTGGCTTAAGATTTCATGTGGGGCCTTCCCAAGTATGAAACTCAAAGGAGGAGATGTGACTTTTCCCAAGTCATCTACTTTTGAATAGTTGCTCAAGATATGCTTATTTATTGGGGCATTTGTAAGGTAACATCTCTTCCAGGATGGCTGCTTTTTAAAGAAAGTTTGCTTTCTGTTATTTGTTAATTCTGTTAAAGGTGCACAGTGAAAAAATGGAATTAAATTAAATATAAAATAGAGTGAACTAATGTCAACAGTACAACAATTAATCAGTGGAACGACTTGCCTTCAGAAGTTGTGGATGCTCCAACACTGGAAGTTTTTAAGAAGAAATTGAACAGCCATTTGTCCGAAATGATAAAGAGTTTCCTGCCTGAGCAGGGGATGGACTATAAGACCTCCAAGGTCCCTTCCAACTCTGTTATTCTGTTAATGTAATTGCTTTACTATGTTTTATTATAGATTGCTGTATGGGTTATTTATTTAATTACTATAATATTTATAAAACCACCCAACTCCATAAGCCTAACCCTGGACACCAAAACAGCAAATAACAAATTAATTGGGTTAAATGGTTTCATAAATAAAGAGTCACTAGGGACAGTGAGACGGGCAGCATATACATTTAATTAAATAATAAATATATATCAAAGGGAAAAAATCCCCATGAAACAATAGAATATATGAAAACCAAATATATAATACAAAAAGGCAAGCAGGCTTATAACGAAGTAATCACAAGGCAACTCCTACTCAACCGGCCACTCATCCCTGGTCTTTAAGAAGCTTTATTTATGCACTGCTCTGGATTCCCTTCATAGGAGGAGCAGTAGTGCATAAGTAAAAGTAATACTGGTTTTGAATACCTTTAAGGAATGATGTAGCAGGGGACTCTTGACATAAACAGAGGTTTGGGCGGGAGCAATTCCTGGCAACCTGTGGTTTTGGTTTAGTAAGAGAGGGTAGACATCAGAATACCCTGTGCTTGACTACAGCTTCAAATTCACATCTAGAAAGGATGTTGACCATTCTGTCACAGTATACCCAGACATGGGTGCTAAAACCAACTTCCTTTTATGCAAAGCAAAGTACATAGGCCAAATCGAAAAGAGATTATATTCCCATAATTGAAAACTATGTGTTCAGTTTCTGGCATTTCCCAACACAGTTAGGTGAAATTCCTACCTCAAATTCTGGCAGTTGCTACTGGTCACTGTAGACATTTTAAAGATAAAAGGACAAATGGTTGATGCTGAATATGATTTTCTTCTAGTGTTCCTAAAACAACTGCATTTAATCCCTGCAATTAAATTACATTAAAACAAACAGCTGGATGACTTTGGGCCAGTCACACCATCTTAGCCCAGTTCACCTCATAGGATTGGTGGAAAAAGGAGGAAGGGGTACAAATAGTCTTTCACTTACCGCAGTCCTGTTTAGTGATTGTTGGAAGTTACAACTACACTGGGAAAAAAGGGACATGACTGTTTTTCACGTTTACGACCATTGTAGCATCCTCGTGGTCACATGATCAAAATTCAGATGGTTGGCTCATATGACGGTTGCAGTGTCCTGGGGTCTTGTGATCACCTTTTATAGTCTCCTAACAAGATTAATGGGGAGGCCAGATTCACTTGACAGCTGTTCCCTAATTTAACAACTGCAGTGATTCCTTAACCATGACAAGAAAGGTTGTAAAATAGGATAAAACTCACTTAACAATGGAAATTTTGGGCTCAGTTGTGGTCATAAGTCGAGGACTATCTGTATTAGGTATGTTCCGCACCTTGCATTATTTGTAAAAATAATAAAAGACAAGAAATAAATGTAATTTCATCTCTAAATTCACTGCCCTCTAGAACCCATCCAGTCTCGCTGTGCAGTTCTGCGATACACTAAGCTAACAGATGCCCAGATTCTTATGAGGCTAATGAAAATCATTGCGAAGGAGAATGTACAATATACAGATGATGGTCTAGAAGCCATTATCTTCACAGCCCAGGGAGACATGAGGCAGGTGAGTAATGTCTTCCTGCAGCTTCTTTAATTCTGTCAGTATCCAAAGTTGAGAAAAAATTAAAAATTCAATAGCTTTGCCATATGGTACTTTCCCCTGTTTTGGGGGGGGATGAAACTGGCCGCTGGAGAAACAGATGGATAGCAAAGACTTTCGATTCTACAGGTGACATAGTGCAGATTCAATATTAATGTTGCAAAAACCATAACAAAAGCTTTACAAGAAAGTTACTGATTTGAAAATGTAATCTCTCTCTCTCTCTCTCTCTCTCTCTCTCTCTCTCTCTCTCTCTCTTTCTTTCTCTTCCCCATCCCTGCCTCCTCTCCAACTAACACCGTTATTAATGGTTGGATTAACTTGCATTATAAAATTCAAGTCTTCCTAGCTGTGGCAGTTTTTACAGCTGACAGTACAATCCCTTTGGTGAACACAATATAATTTCATGTGTCAGCTTGAACTCTTTGTGGAAAGTAACACAAGTTTGTATCATGAAGCTGGATCATGGCTGCCTTCCTTGGAGAAAAGAGTTGGGCTATTGTCTAACATATACCTGGTCACATACTACAGCTTCTTCACAGAAAAGTTCCAAATTTAATTCTTCAATGGGGTTTAAATGTATTAAGACCATTCATTTGGGATAAAGTGAATTTTGATGTCATCCCAAAGTGAAAATGAGCTGGCCTCTTCAGATAGAACCAAAGTGGGAGTATTGTCTACCATCCTGGTGATTGCAATTGTTTGATTATAATATTTCCACTGTCTTTAAAATATTCTTTCAGCATCCTGAATTATAATTATTCATGTGATGGATGTTATAAAATATTAAGTGGCTTCATATTTAGCCTAGTATGTGAAAATCGGTAGGATGCTATTTGCACTTCTGCAATATTCTATTTCCTGGTTTCTTTCCAATGCTGCCATTGATTCAATCAAATCAATTCAGCCATTGATTTATGTTGATGCTCAGTTCTTATTTTCCCCTTTTTGAGATTTTTTTTTTAAATAACTTCTACAAACCATACCCCTATCTCTTCTTTTGTACAAAAATCATGTCATTTTAGTTACATCTAGATATTTTTCTTTCCTGATTGAGAAACTGTGTAGATCTTTAAAACTTTAAGGATAACCTTTTTTTTAAATATAGTAATGGTAGTATGTTTTCATTCTTTTAACAGG
>NW_020769992.1:0-18400 GCF_900518735.1 Pseudonaja textilis
TCCTTCTAAGCCCGCAGATCAACAGGATGAGACACCCATTGCAAAGGTACTACTGCCCCCACCAGGAGTGCCCACATACCCTAGATCTATGCGAACTGGCTGTACAAAGGACTTACAGAAAATGATTAATAAAATATATTACCACATTCCCTCCTTTTTTATTTATTCAAAGATAGGGGGTGTTTTAGTGGTATAGTACACAGTTCCCTCGCGACTTGGTCCCATACGCTGAAAGGCTGAGGTACACATTTGAAATAGATTAGGAATACATTGAATAAAGCAACATAACATAATAAGTATAGCAACAATTATTACAACTGACTGAAGCAATAAACGTGACCATGAGCTGTCAGGAAGCCAATCCCATAGCAAAGCCCAAAGTGACTTATCAAAGCCATCTTCTCCTGCTTCGTGTTTAGCTATGCAGTCTTCCATATCATGAACAGTTCTTGTAATGTTAGGCTCATAATTATGTATAAAAACACAACAATGTGAATGAATTAAGGCACAAACTCCTCCTTTGGCAGCTAACATTATGTCTAAAGCATAACGAAATAACAGCTCTTCGCCTCCGTATTAGAGTCCGTGGAGGCATAAGACGAATGGAAAGAGAGTCTGTATAAGGTAACTTAGGTAACTCCAATTGACACCAATATTGTCCATAGTTTGAAACAGAAACATTAAACAGGATCAAAGTTGTAGCACAGGCTGAAGATATAATATCCTTATCAGGTCCCGAGTAAATAATGTCTTGATCCTTATGCCAGGACCAATATGCTGGAAAAGTCAAAGGATGCCGCTGTTTGCAGATCAATTTAGTTCGATTCCCCAAAGGAACCTGCTGCATACAAGTCGGTAACCTCAGATAAGCAGTCATCTTTTCCCAGCCTTTACAGCGCCGCGCCTGGACTGCTGGCATCAAGAGAATCAGGAACCACGGAAACGCCATCCTGAGAATCAGGAACCACAGGAACGCCATCCTGCTCCTCCGAAACCTCCTTCACCAGTGCCTGCGAATGATCAGGCCGAACGCACCGACCAGGAACCCAACGAATTTGACCAAGATGTTCTACTGCTGCATAACCACGTCCCCACGTAATCAGCTCAGCAGGAACCCATGCCGGATCCGGAAGGAACCGCACCAACACCCGAGGCCTCACCGCATCTGTAGAAGGAGAAGAAAAATGCCTGCTGGCCGCACTCGCAGGGGGGTTACCAGACAAATTTAAAAAATTTAAAGTATATAAAGCTAGATTTAATTGATCTTGAATTGCCGGAAGCCCCAGGAGCTTCCCTCCTTTTTTATTTAATTTAGCTAACATGTTCTTGAGCGTGCCATTATGACGCTCTACAATAGCCTGTCCTGTGGAATTGTATGGAATCCCAAATTTATGTTCCACGGACCACTGTTTGCAAAACTGATCAAAGACTGTGCTCCGATAAGTCGCACCATTGTCTGTTTTTAAAGTTTGAGGTGTACCAGCAACTGAAAATGTCTTAATGCAATGATTGATGACATGTTTAACCGCTTCACCTCTTTGAGGAGTAGCCATTAGGAATCCTGAGTAAGTATCCACAGTCACATGTATATACTTCCAGGGTGCAAATAACGAATATTGAGTAACATCCATTTGCCAAATCATTGAGGGTTTCAATCCCCTGGGGTTGACTCCCATAGGGATAGCCGTGCCCTGCTTTGAACAAGTTGGACATTGTTGAATTAGGGCAGCAGCTTCTGCAGCAGTAAGCTTGAATTGGTGTGCCAACGCTTTAGCGTTTTGATGAAAATAACTATGGCTGTCCCATGGCTGGACAGTGAGAACTGAAGTTACAGCACTGTCAGCTTTGGCATTGCCTTGTGATAAAATTCCAGGCAAATTACTATGACTACGAATGTGGGCAACAAAACACACATTCACAAGCTGCTCCAAACATCCTTGCAACAACAAAAGCAAACGTAGAATATTGGGTGATATTCCAGGAGACAAATAAGAACCTGCTACAAAGGGTAACAAATTATATACATACAAAGAATCCACTATTAGATTAAAATCCTGATTTTGAAAATTTTGAAAAGCCAAAACTACAGCAGCAAGTTCTGCCTGCTGGGCAGACTTCTGCTCTGATGTCACTTTTGTATACCAAATTCCAGATTTATCTTTCCAAACACAAGCACCAAAAACTTTCCCTCTATCAGTAAAAACTGTAGGAGCATCTGATATAGGGTGATTCACAAAAAGATTTGCTAAATTAATTCTAATTGATTTATACAAAGATAACCTAGGATCGGCTGGAGGATGACAAGAAAACTTCCCTGGCCAAGAATCTACCAAAACCTGCAAAAACTCACTATTGCAAATCATTTGTTCCCAGGTAGTTAAAGCAAAAGGAACATAACATGTTACTGGTTCCATACCAGCAATAGCCTTGCAGCGCTGACGAGCACGAT
The DNA here is from genome assembly GCF_900518735.1 of Pseudonaja textilis. Next base: position 2,450 of record NW_020769992.1, read on the forward strand.
TAAAAATATCAGCGAGCTGTTCTGTGATACAATTTATGGATTTCGATGGTGTATGAGACAAATGAATCCATTCCAGAATCCTTAAAGCTGTTTTTTTCTTTTACCTGAACTATCAATGCAGTAGCCCTTCGTTCTGAGATTAAAATCACTGATAATGGACAATCTGGCAAGCATCTATCTGTCCACCTACGGCTTAAAGCTTGCTCAATCAATGACAAAATCCCCTTTTGTTCTTCATTTAAGGTTATTATGTCAGATGCTTGCTTGGCACTAGCCAAAGCTTGAAACAAAGGACTTAATTGAAGAGTATTTAAACCCAAATACGGTCTGATCCAATTTATATGACCCAAAAATTGTTGTAGACCCACCAAGGTTAAAGGATCAGGAAGAACAAATTCCAATTTCAGAGGTGTAATGTGACTCAGAAATAATTTATGACCTAAATAGGCAAAAGGATATTCCTTTTGCAATTTCTCAGGGCTGACTATCAGCCCTTTCTCCTTCAGCATAGCAGTTAAAAGAATGACAGCAGAATCCATTGCAGCATCAGAAATGTTAGCAGCTATCAAAATATCATCCATGTAATGATAAACCTTCCAATCCGGGAATTTACTCCGGAAAGGTTGCAAAGCCCAATCCACAAACATTTGACACATGGTAGGACTATTTAACATTCCCTGTGGAAGGACAGTCCATGCATATCACTTAGCGGGCTGCCCCTGATTTATACTCAAAATAGTAAAAGCAAACAAATCTACATCTCCAGGGTGCAGAGGAATGGAGAAGAAAGCATCTTGCAAATCTAACACTCTTATGTTCCACCCATCAGGTATTAAATTAGGATTAGGCGTCCCACACTGTAGTGGGCCCATTGGCTTTAAGATTGCATTTATCCCCCTCAAATCATGAAGAAATCTCATTTTCCCAGATTTCTTCTTGATAACAAAGACTGGAGAATTATAAGGACTAGTGGTAGGCACTATATGTCCCTTTTCTAATTGTTGTTGAACCAATTCATGTAAATGAACTAATTTCTCACTAGTCAAAGGCCATTGATCTATCCACACTGGCTCCTGCTGGAGTAACTGTAATTTTAATAATTCCACAGGTGGGTGTTCAGTCATCATGAATGACAACCTTTGTATCAAACTGTTGCATCAAATCTCTGCCCCACAAGTTAACGTGAAGGCGCAGAACGATCGGTTGGAAATGTGCAATAGCACTTCCCTGCTTTGTTTTGGCAGAAAGAATCCTCCTACTGACCCGTGCGTCTTGAAGTCCTCCGACTCCTCGAACAGACGGTGTAGGATCCGTCGGCCACTCCCTAGGCCATTCACTTTCACTAATCACCGAGACATCTGCTCCAGTGTCCAGCAATCCAATAAACTTTCTACCTTCAACCAAAAGAGTTAATTTTGGTTTCTGATCAGCCTTGACATTTTGCATGATGGAAAACACACTAGACTCACTAAACATATCTGTAGATCCAAATCCACCCTGGCGAATTCTATCCGACTCCCCCAAAGACAGATATGGCAAAACTAAAAGCTGTGCAAAACAATCCCCTTTTTTCAAAGATTGAGGAACAGGCGAATGAACTTGAATTTTGATCTGACCCTCATAATCCGAATCAATAACCCCAGGAACCACAAACAATTTACGCTTATGAACCGATGATCTAGGAAGAAGAAGACCCACAGAAGCCGGAGGCAACGGTCCATAGAAATCCGTTGACCCTAAACAAACTACATGTGGATATCCCAATTCCAAATCCTCAGCTAATGGAAGATCAATTCCTGCTGAACCTTTGGTAGCTGGCGACCATATTTGATCCCTACCTCTCTCTGGTGGCTCCAACCCTTCGGACATTACTTCACTCTTTAGAGTAGGGAGAATGCCCTGATCCCTGCTTCCTAGTTTTTTCCCTCAGAATGAAGTCTGCACTGATTTGCCCAATGGTATCCTTTCTTACATTTCGGGCACACTGATTTAGGTCGAACACCCTGTCCCATTAATCTCTTTTTTTGCTGATTTTGACCCCCTCCAGGAGCCCAACATTGCGCTTTAAAATGTCCAGGCTTCCCACAATTGAAACAAGTTCCCTTTTTAGCATTTCCTGCCTGCAGAGCCAGAGCTAAAGTCTCCATGTTAAAAGTCTGACTCCCAACCTTCCTACATGCATTAATCAAATCTGCGATTTCTCGCTCTCCACTTGCTACAAGTGGATTTAAGATCTTTCTGCAATCTGTGTTAGCTTGTTCTACTGCTAACTTCAAAAGCAATTCGTTCCGGGCGAATTGATTATCAATTTGTCTTTCAATAGCCAATTTCAATCTGCTAATGAAATTTTCATAGGGTTCATTGTTCCCTTGTTTAATGCTAGTGGAGGTCTTCTCGCCACCTTCGCCGTCAGGGAGAGCCCCTATGGCTTGAAAAATTAATTGTGGGAGAAGAACAAACCCCTCCTCAGGCATTCCATCTCTCTGTTGTTCTACTGTTGTATAATTACCAGCTCCATAAAGCTGATCTGGGGTAACATTTGCTGTTCCCCTCTGAACTGCCAGCTGTCTCCATTTCTGATCTAACACCAAATATTGAGCTGGAGTTAAAATCATATTCAACAGAGCTTTCCAGTCAGCCAGAATCATTTTATTTCCATAACCAACTGCTTCTAACAATGCCTGAGTATATGGCGATTTAACACCATACTCTTTTGCTGCTTGCTTAACTTCCTTTAAAATCCTGAGAGCTAGAGGCTTCCACTCCCGCTGCGGATTCAACGCAGCGTCCACGACAATTTCTACTGGATTAAGTTGAACTTCTACTACAAATTCCACCAAATCATCTCCTGATAATTCCCCTCTATTTGTTGCTTCTTGGATAGCTGCAGTAACTGCATCTACTTGAACTCTTAAAGGCAAACTCTTATCTTCTGATAAAGTATTTCCAGCGCCTGACAGTCCTCTGGATTTATCTGGAGGTGCTGTCGGCGGCAACAAACGTACCGCATGGTAAGGTGGCAAACCTTCTTTGGGGGGTGCTAGGAGCAGTTGTTCATAAGTAGCTAATGCATCCATAACCACCCTCCAGGTTAACAAAATTGAAGAAGGGGCACGAGGTTCTTCGTGCAAAAATTTCCCTATCTTTTTCCAGGACTCTACTTTAATACTACCTCCCTCCGGATATGACTGAATATGTTTCCAAACATACTGTAATAAGTCCTCAATTTCTTTCTTTCCTACGACATGTCCTCTACTACGAACTCCAAATCCAAAACTATTCCCAGTGATCCCTCTCAATTCCCTGATGTGCTCTTTCTGAGCCTTCGAGAGATCTCCCCCCATACTCACGAAAAGAATTTATCTCCATCCAGCGAAGAAGATGAGGGCCCAGTCGACGTCCGCGACGATGAGTATAGGATGCGGGAAACGTATACCCTCCAAGCTATCATGTTGGGGTCACCACTTGTGGTGGTCTGGCACTTGAAATGAGACGCAGGGAAACATCTGAGCAAATGCCAGCCCTGAGAGAACTCAGGTAGCAGTATTTATTTAAGAAAGAAATCGAAAGTACAGAATCAAAAACAATGACCTCAACAGGATGAGAATATGCAGCTGTGGAAAGTCCCATGAGAACATACAGGCACGGAGAGTCCCATGGGAACGTCTCTGCTGTGTACCTTGAACTCTCACCTATTTTCCTGTTTCCTTCTAAGCCCGCAGATCAACAGGATGAGACACCCATTGCAAAGGCACTACTGCCCCCACCAGGAGTGCCCACATACCCTAGATCTATGCGAACTGGCTGTACAAAGGACTTACAGAAAATGATTAATAAAATATATTACCACAAACAACCCCATTTTTCTTTGTCCTTTGCATTTTAAGATATATTATACATTCTTTGGGAACAAGTGATTATCAGGAGCATTTTCCGGGATGGATTTCTTAATATGCCCAGAGACAAAATAAGTGTATCACTTGTTAAAAAATATACCTATGGTATATTTTTGACAGGCTATGAAATTGAGGGAAGGCTTAGGACTTGAACGATTTCCTTTCTAATGTTCAGAATATTGATACGAACCTGGATTACTAAAGGTAAATAATTAATCAACTAATCTTTCTAGAGAAACTTACCTGCCAGGTGGCAATTCTTGTCATACTTGCCTCAGAGGATGCTGGCGGATCAAGTGACTGCCGCAAATAATTTGGAATGGCCATTGGAGGAGTGGTGATATGGGTGCAGACACATACAACCATAACTATCCATGCCACCATATTGTGTATCTCGTACATCAGCAATACCTTTTCAGTGTTCCTCAAAGGGAACCCATGTAGACTGCATTGCAATTCTACTTTCAGGAGGTGGACCTAAAACCATTCCTCACATTTCAAGGAACTCAGGTGTTCCTGGAGAAGTCAGTGTGGATGGAAGGACACATTCAAGCTAAAAAGAAGGAATATTTTTTCTGGCAGTAGTAAAACTTGCCCAATCTGCCACAGCCACTTCTCTCTATCAGCCTTTATCACAGTCTTTTTGTTCTTCTGTTTAGAGAAGAAACTGGGCATTTTGGAAATAAAGAAGAAACCAATTCAGCTTCAAAGTGTTTTTTAATTCACACTTTCATGACAAGTCTCTCTATGGATCCAGTTCCACCAGTCCTCCCATTTTCCTCTGGTGTCACCCACCTTTCTGAGTGGAGAAGGTCCCCTCCGGACAAGGAACACAGTCATAACAGCAAACTGGCTCTCCTTCTCGAGCCCTCTTGACAAATCCAGAATGACAACTTTCCATACATTCAGATTGATGAAAGGACTGAGCAGAAAAAAAATAGGATTTCCAAAGGAAATGTGTTAGGACTCTCCATCCATGGAAAATGGAGGTAAAAATGGATATTAGACAAGATATTAGATATTAGCCTCTGGTCTTCACTTAAGTAAAGACAAAATCGCTCACCATTTCCAAATGGTTGGAGATATAACTTCTGGAAGATTCTTCCTTTAGTTCCTCTCTTTTGCTTTTGGCATCTCACATTGCCAAAAAAAAGGACTTTATTAAATAGAAAAGTCTGGAGAGATGGAACCAGGGGTGGGATTCCACTGGTTCTGTCCAGTTGTATAGAACCGGTTGTTATGATTCTGTGTAGTTTGGAGAACTGGCAAATCGCACCACTGACTGGCCTCACCCCTCTCCACCTGCCCCTGCCCTCTGCTCCCAGTCAGTCCTTATCAGGCATGCGTGGCATCGCCTGCAGCCTGCTTTAGCCCACTCGCCAGGCCAGCCATTGCTGCATGCCTTCCGCTGTGGCCCTGCCTGATCTCCCTGGGTGAGGGAGGCTCTGCAAGCTCGTGGGGCCCAGTCACCTATCTGCCACTGCCGGTCACTTTTAACACCCCATCCCACTTGCCTTTTGCTGCCACCATGCGCCGCCCTCACCCCCAGCAGGAAAGGCCCAGTATCTGCGGTCAATCCAGGTGAGAGACGAGATGCAGACTGGTGGGGACCTGAGCTACATTTCGTTGTACTGGAAGACATGTGGAGAGTCTCATGTCCTCCTACTGCTGAGAATGCAAGAGAGTCTTTCCCAGCACAGCTCAGGGCGGCAGAGAGAAAAAGGATTCAAGCGGGCTACTTCTCTGCCACACAGAGCCACCCGTTTCCCCATTGGAGAGGAAGTTGCAAACTTTTCACTGTGCAGGGAAAGACTCTCCTGCTTTCCCAGCAGCAGGAGAACATGAGCCTCTCCACATGGGATTAGCTGGGATTCACGCAGCTGCTGGACCCTGCTGGCGGTGAGGCAGAGGTGTGGAGGAGGGAGATCAGGAAAAAGCATCGCCCATTTGCCTAACATCCCTTCCCTCTCCCGCCCACAGCCCCATTGTTGGACCCAGAATAATCACCCCTGGTTGGCCTTGCCAAAACCACCCGGTTGCACCCATTAAGGCAACAGGCATTGTCAGTTTGAAGTTGAGGGAGAATTTGGAAAAGGAGGTGGAGGGTCCTGCAGTGGCTGGTACAGGAGCCCATTGAGAAGCAGGGAAGTGGCCTTCTAGTGGTCCAAGCTGGTGTTCAGGCTGGAGGTGGGCCAGGGGAAGTCAGACCACTGAGGGAAAGGGGGATTGCCAGGTGGAGCCGCCCTCTCCTAGCAGAATCAGGACCATTGGGGTAGTCCTAGGGCTTGAGTGAGTCGAGCTGCATCTCCTTCCCTTCTTAGCTCAGGGAATGGCCTTTTTGTGCAGGAGGAAGACTGCGGAGGGGGGAAGTCTAACTGAGCGACTCCTCTGGTGTCTTCGCCGGATTATTTGGGCACATACAAGTGAGCGCAGTTAAAGGCACTGCTGCTGCATGTCCGCCCAGGCCTCACCCCATGGCTCCGTAAAGCCAACACCAAAGAAATGGTCTATCAGATGAACCTGTGGTGCAATGCTCACTTGGATCTCAGCCACTCCAGGCTGTCCAACCTCAAAGCCCCTCAGGAGCTGCCGTTCCCAGGTTTCTACTCACCTGTGCTTGGTCGCCCCCTCTTCACCTTGATGAAGCGGCTGGCCCTGCCCCTCACCCTCCCCTCCCTTGCTTGCCCTGAGAAGGTAAGGGTGACGGTGGGGGATAGCGAAGCAGCCGGGTCCCTATCTTCCCGATTCTCTCTCCCACTCTGTGTGTGTGTGTGTGTGTCTCCCTGAAAGCATGGCCAAGCCAGCAAGCTCTCCTTGGCGCTCTTCATTACTTCTTTCATTTCTTGTTTTTGGAATCCAGACTGGCTGAACAACGATTGCTAAACCGCGGTGGAAGCGTCCCTTGGGGAGACACTTCTCCTCCTCCTCCTCCTCCTCCTCCTCCTCCTCCTCCTCCTCCTCCTCTTCTCATAACCAGCAGTTGTGGCAGGGCCGGGAGGGTGCATGCGCATGGGGAGATGCTCCTCAAGCAAATGCCAAGAGCACAGAAAAACCGAGTATGGGGCGGGTGGCTATTCACTTGAGGAGTGAGCGTCTCCCCACACAACTGCACCCTCTTGATCCATCCACAGCTGCCAGGTGCAAGAGGAGGGGGAAGAGGAGGAGGACGAGGGTCGCCCGAATGGACGCTTCCACCGTGGTCTGGCAATCGTTGTTCAGCCAGTCTGGATTCACAAAAGAAGAAATGAAAGAAGTAGCGAAGAGGACCAAGGAGAGCTTGCTGGCTTGGCCCAGCCACAGCTTTGAGGGAGACACAAACACATTCACATTCACAGACACACACACACACACACACAGAGGAGCGGGGAAATAGGGAACTGTCCGCTTTGCTATCCCCCACCATCACCCTTACCTTCTAGCACTGCTCCATTTGGTGAACTATCTATGGTTTAGTATCTCCTTCAAACAGGTGAGAAACGCACAAGGGCTGGGGAATGTGTCACTAAGAGCTCCAGGTTTGTTTGCTCCTTGTGCCCAAACTAGCAAAGAACAAGGGAATTCTGTTGACCAGGGCCTGAATTCAGATGAATTTGAATCATGATTGGGTGGAGGTCCTTTTGGTCCCATTGGGAGAGAAGCTTCATCCTGCTTGGAGGAAAGTGTCCCCTGAAAAGGCAGGTACGTAGTTGGGGAGGTTCTTAAAGAGACCCGACCTGGTCAGACTTATCCATGCCTCTCTTTTACACACACACACAAACACACACATACACACACACACAAAGTTGGGGGGGGAGGGGGAAGACAGGGAAAGACGCAGAGAGAAAGAGAGTAATACAGAGAGGGGAGAAAGAGAGAAAAAGAGGGAATGAGAGAGGAAAAGAGAGACAAGAAAGAAAACAGAAAGAGAAAGAAAAGAGAGAAAGGAAGCAAAAGGAAGGAAAGGGATAGACAATGAAAGGGAGAGATGGAAGGAAGGGACAAATAAAGAAAAAGAAAGGAAGAGACAGAGGGAGGAGAATGAGATATATGAATGGACAGACAGACAGGAGATAGAAAGGAGAGGAAGGAAGGACACAAACCCTGGCTTCAGAAGACTCTTTGAAGCAGCACAACAATCTAGGACTGGCCTGCAAGGGATCTCAGAGGTCATTTAGTCCAACCCCCTTCTCCAGCAGGAGATCCTTACAGAGTCAAAGAATAGCAAGGTTAGAAGTGTGTGTGTGTTTGTGTGTTTGTGTTTATGGTTGTCAAAACTCCAAAAACAGGTCAAGGAGCTCTGGGGAGATCAGTCGTAAATTAGAACACTTGCTAAGCAACTGGTCATTAAGCAACGACCAATTGTATTTGGTTTGCAAATCACATGGCCACCTGGCCACGCCCACCCAGTCACATGGCCACCAAGCCACACCCATAAATTAAGCCACACCCACAGAACCGGTTGTTACAAAATTTGAATCCCACCCCTGGATGGAACTGAGAAAAGATTTCAGCATTAAGCGATAACCAGCCGGTTCCTTCTCATGACCCCATTTACACACATTAACACACGCATTTCTCCCCTCTTCTTACACCCATAATTTTAAGGTGTGATATCAGAACAATCTTGATAATTTCAGGTGAACTGAAAGCCTTAGAGCTGCTTCCTAGGAGCAGAAGGCCCATTGCTCCATCCCAGGAAGGGTGAAAGGGAGGCATGGAGAGCTCTGGCCATGTCTGGCCTCCTTAAGAGCCTCCCAGATTATGAAGCTGCCCCTTCAGGGGACACTTTTCCCCAAGCAGGACAAGAAGAAGCTTCTTCCCCCCAATGGGGCCAAAAGGATCTCCGTCCAATCACGATTCAATCCCATCCGATACGGTCCAAGCCTGGATTCAGGCCCCAGTCAGCAGAATTGCTGCCTTCGTTGCTCTTATGGGCACAAGGAGGAAACAACCAGAAGCTACATTCCCCAGCCCTTCTGGGTTTCTCACCCCTTTGATGGAGACCCTTAATTGTACGTGGTCCACAAAATGGAACAATATCAAAGCCTCCTAAGCAGCCTAAGCGAAAATCCGGTTTCTACCGCCCAGATTCAATTCTCGGTGAAGATCAACCACCTTTGGGGAATAGCATCAGCCCTCTTGAAATGGGACCTCAGGCTTTGGAAAACAGAGGAAAGACATCAAAACTTTCTCCTACCTTGTTGAGCAGCTTTAGCCGTAAAAGAACATCTTGCCTGATAGAAAGTCTGTTTCTTTTAAAATACGCCAGAGTCTCTTCCGTGGGATCATCCCTGGGAAGAACCAAGATGCCCCAAATTGCCAGATCTGCTGCTACCTCTCTATTTGGGTCCATGTAGAGTTGAATGTCTGAAATATTGACAAACTCATTCTGCTCCAGGAAAAGATGTAACTAGAATGGGAACATGTAGCAATTTTAAAAGCAGAAAACTTTGTTTCTTATCCAAGACGCTTTTTCAATATTTAATCTTTCTTCTGTAGTTGTCTAATTTACACACATGCTTCATTAGGAAAATAGGTATTACCACTATCTTACAAGTGAAAAAAAAAAGTTCACAAAAAATTGTGGATCATATTTTGACAATATAGATTTTGACAAAATATAGTTGAAAAACATAAAAAAGGAGATTTATGAACTCCCTGAAAGCAACAGGTTGGTTATCAGAAACACGGATTTCTGAAGAAGAAAATTGTCAGGGTCATCCTCTCCCAGAAAGCCCAGACAGGAAACCTGACCTAGGCCCACTTCGCTGTAATGCTGCACTGACAGGATTTGGGGAGTCAGAAAGTACAAATCTCCCACCGACCTTTTTTATGCAGCTGTAGGTGTCCTCCTCTTCTCTGCTTCTTCCCCAGGCAGAATCTCTCCTCCACCCTCCAAAAGTCATTCCCTCCTATCACGGCCCTTTCTAAATGGGTTCTGGGAAAGGGGGGGATATAACTTATGTGCTCTATGCAAGTCATCCTCACATATTATTTCATTTCCTAAATAAATTATGGAAATACTGCTGATATAGCTTGATCTCAGGAAAGAATAACAAACAATTTTCTGATGTGATCAGAAACCCAGTTAAGTGAGGGGTGGATGGCATGATAATTAAGTGGATAAAAACTGATTTTAAAATTGTACTCAAATAATCTTTAGTTTTTTTAATCTTTGTGATGAAAGTGGGAACATAGAACATTTTGTCGTTATGTCATCATTTTTTCTATGTTGTCATTAATATAATAGGGTTGTTAAATCGCTATTATACAAGATTTATAACAATTCTCAGGCAAATATACTTTTATGTTATTTAAGCATTTCCAAATTTCCGGAAAAATATTTCTGATTTTCTCCTAGAAACAACTGTATGACTAAAAAGCAGTAGAAAACTATCTGGATTTTAGGATTTGATAAATTATAGTGTCTCATATAAGAACATTAATGATGCACTGGATGAAGGATTGTGCCAAGCTTGATAAGTATATAAGGGAGCCAGTTTTGTCTTCTGGTGAAGCCTCCGAAGTAGAAAGCAAGAGGCTGTGAATTCAAGTCCTGCCTTGGTCATGAAGCAGACTGGGGGATTTGGGGCCAGTCTCTCAGCCCAACTCAACTCACAGGGTTGTTGTTGTGAGGAAAATGAACACACAACTACTCATTGGTACCCAGCTCCCGTGGCTTCTGCAGGGAAGGGCTTTTAAGGATGGGGGATGAGTTAGTGCACTTAGTGAACTCAAACAAGGCCTCGAAGATCTGGAAATCCAACAAGATGGGGCTGCTCTTCCCAAGAATGATTATTTGAGCAGCCTTTAGAGATATTTATATCGAATAACCCTGCCAAAAGTCCAAAGGGAATTAACCTCCGAGAGCTGCAACGGAGTTCCCAGAATCGTTTCAGGGGGCCGATACAAAGAAAGAGCGCCTGAGCTGAGACTGGGGCCCCTGTGGACAAGGGGCCACTTGAACTGCAGCTCACGCAAAGGTGGTATTCAACCGGCTCTCACCAGCTCAAGTGAACCGGTGGTCACCCCTGGTTGGCCACACCCCTGAACCTGTTCGCCTGCTTGTCCCAGTCGCTCTCCTAGCTTTCCCTACCATGTGGTGGCTATGACGCAGATCGGGCAGATTTCCCAGGGCTGTTGCATATGCGCACTGTGTGTGCAGCCGTGCGTGTGCTACTGATGCAGTGCGCCTGTGCAGCAGCCCTGGGACATCTGCCTGTCCGCCCTCCCTTCTGGAGCACGTTTTCTTACTTCTCCCGGTGGATGCGCCTCCTCCAGGCCAGCCAGCCGTGGGGTGGGCGGATGTCCCGGGGCTTCTCACCCTCTTGTGATGATATGCCTCCAGGAGCCTCTCGGGCCGGCTGAGCCGGAAGTCGCCATTCCAAGGATTCTACTTTCCCATGCTTCGTCGACGCCTCTTCACCTTGCCTGACGCGGATGGCCCTGCCCTCACCCTCCTCTCCCTCACCTGGCCTGAGAAGGGAAGGGGGACGGTGGGGGATAGTGAAGAGTCCAGGTTCCTATCTTCCCCCCTCTCTGCCCCACTCTCTGTGTCTGTGTGTGTATGTGTGAGACAGAGAAAGAGAGAGGGGGGGCAAGAGAAGAAAGAAAGAAAGAGCAAGAAAGAAAGAGGGAGAGAAAGAGAGAAAGAAAGAGAGGGAGAATGGAGAAAGTGAAGGAGATATATGAATGGATAGATAAGTACATGGAAGGAAGGAGGGAGGGAGGGAGAGGGAAAAAAAGGAGAGGAAGGAAGGACACAAATCTTGGTTTCAGAAGACTCTTTGAAGCAGCATAGCAATCTAGCGCTGGCCTGAAATGGATCTCGGAGGTCATCTAGTCCAACCCCTGCTCCAGCAGGAGACCCTTACACAATCAAAGAATAGCAGGGTTAGAAAGTCTGTGTATGTGTGTGTGTGTGGTTGTAAAAACTCCAAAAACAGGTCAAGCAGCAATGGGGAGATCAGTCATAAATTAGAACACTTGCCAACCAACCAGCCATTAAGCGAGGACCAATTTTATTTCGTTTGCCAGTCACATGGCCACTTGGCCAAGCCCACTCAGTCACATGACCACCAAGCCATGCCCATCAGGTCATGTGACCACCAAGCCACGCCCACAAATTAAAGCCATGCCCACAGAACCAGTAGTAAAGAAATTTGAATCCCACCAGTGAGTTCACAGCCTGCTATGCGGTATCTCCTATCAGGACTCAGGGATTCACTTTGTGACGCCTCTCCTAATAAAATATCCAGGAAATTCGGAACTCTTTTATGTGAAACTGCAGTTATCAGATCAGTAGGAAAGAGTTTCTCTGAATGGGGCCAAATTCTGTTCTACGGTAATGCTACATTGCCACATATTCGCACATGACTCAGCACTAGGCAGACTCTAACTGCCCATTGACTGTCGTTTATTTTTATTTTTCTCCATTATTATTATTATTAATTGTAATGCTGGTCTCTAACTGTACTAAAAGTGGACTGGATGAAGGAGGAAGCTGTGTTGGAGACATTTGCCATCTTGAGTTATTTGTAAATAAATACATGTTTATGAAAACAATCTCAAAATTGTACTTGACTGCAACGTGAAACTGAGTCTTGAGAGAAGACAAGGAGGAGATTATGACAGCAGCTTCTCCAACTTACAAAATCTCTCAATTGGACAAGGGAAGATTCCACACTCTTCCAATGACGGAAAGACTTGTTGGGAGTTAAAACCCTCCCCTCTCCTAGGAAAATGAAATATTTAGGATAGACTAAAAGGGGAGAATATATTTCCCCTAAAAAGAAAAGTAAAAACTCAGTGAGCCTGAAACTCAGCCCCCTTCCACCTTTGCTAATGGACCATTACTCTGGCCTAGGCCACTCTATTTTTCATAACAAAGATCTACTCCAAGTGAAGCTATATAGGAATTGCCCAAAGCCATCACCATCATCCAGGGAGGCACAACCAAGCCTGGGACTCAGGACAGCCTACAGAGTTGGCCCTACATGGCCCCATGAGAGTCTGACAACCGATCAGAATACAAGCTCAAATTCAAATCCCAACAGAGGGCATCAAACAGTTGCACTCTCAGCATCTCAGCCCTTCTTTCCTCAACCAAGGCATGTGCTCCTGTCTACCATTAAACCATCTTCCAAGCACTCATCATGTTTCCAGCGTCTTTCTTCCCCACTTGGAACTGAACCCAGAAGGAGATTTCTTCCAACAGAGGCTAGACAGAAACTTCAGATCTGCTCCCTGTTATTCCGGAGCATCAGACAGGAGCAATTAGATGGTGCAAATCTCTCGACCTTTTGCAGCATAAGAAGGTTGAGATGTTCCCCTCCTTCTCCTTTGGGTTTCTTCTCCAAAGGATCTCAGATGAATGGATCCCTATTGGGACCCCCCATACCTGCCATGGCTGCAGCCTCGGAGTCCCCAACCTCTTTTCTCCCTCCTTCCTCCCCCTCCTCGATCTGGAGGAATAAGCGGCATTCATGGCCTGTGACAGAGTCTGAATGATACTGTAGCGATGAGGGTCATATATCATACGTTTCCTGTTCCTTTTCTCCTGGGTCTCCAGTGGGGCTTTCTGGGTGCATCTTCTGCGGCCTTTGACAGAAAAGACGTGCTTGGAAAGGGAACAGTGGAAATAATGATCTTGAAACTGATCTTCCACAAAGAAATAAGGTTCAAAGGCAGCATCTGTTTGCCTTTTTTTAGTCAGATAACCAAAATTCAAAATACTATGGATGTATTTGAGACGTATGTCCTTCTTTATCATATACTCTGCAACACTTGTCAGGATCCAGACTTTTCCTTCAATGGGTCCTGGCAAATGCATAAGTGCTTCATGGAAAGGAATAATTCTCTCCCAGATTGGAATAAATTCCCTAAAGTGAACAAAGACGTTGATTTGACTCCAGTTAGAAAGGGCCGCCCTGAGGGGTGCTATTTGTGCAGTTGTTGAAAATCGTTGTGATATAACCACACAAATTCCATTCCTGACAAGCATCGGAGGGAAAGTCCTCATGAAATTCTCTCCATTCTCTGTGTCTGAAGCAAAGAGGCCAATCAGGGTCCATCTGAAATAGAGGAGGAGCTGGATGATTCCTGAGTATTGGAATCCTTCTTTGGGGAGCATCTGGTGGAAAAAGGGGAATCTCCTTTTATCACTCAGAGCCTCAGAAGGAATTCCAGCAGCGATCTGAAAAAGTAATGAAGAATGCTGTGCTATAATGTGGTCCAGATCAACTCCAAAATATTAGTTACTGACATATCAGAACAGTTTGTTCCTTAGTCACGGATTAAATATTTAAGACAGTTAAATATTTAACAAGATTGTCTATAAAAATGGAATGCAAAATCATATTAAATAAAAAACAATTAAAATGCAATGTAAATTTCTGTGTCACCCCTACAATTCCAACTATTAGATTCCAATGAGCAGATTCAGATACAATGTTTGGATCTAAGATATAGGGCAGTTTTATGTGCTATTTCTGAGTACTGAAACTTCTTTCTCAGCTTCTATATCCCAAATTCTTTGTGGAACAATTTTTCAGCTTCTTCTCCAGATGTACAAGAGACTAAGAGACCGCAACTCCTAACACAAATTGTCAGTTGTACAATCCAATAAGTCTTTAATTGAAATTTTGCCAGTTTTGGGACTCACTTTAATTTTAAACCAATAATTATATACCCTGAATTTATACAAAGTAGAAATGTTATAAATTCATAACTTACTGTATCTCTGAGGGCAGGAGCTGAACTCCTTTTATCCACCCCAAAGATCCTCTTCAGATCCTGTGATTTCAATAATTTTTTATACATAGACAGGACTCTTGCCAACTTGATTCCAATTGGATAAGGCAGATATTATTGATATGTGAAAATGAATATGCTAATGGAGGACCTCAAAACCTGGATAGTTTTTCAATAGTTGAATATTCAGTAGAATATCCTCTATAGGGACCTTATGGCTCTTCAGGCCTTTAATGGTGAATTTGAAGATGAACATAATCAACTAAAACATAGTTTATATGTTCCCTAATATTCTGAAAAACAGCTCTTGAATTCTATGAAGATATTGGATCTGTTGTTCATGCCCACCACCCCACTCACCTTAGATAGAAAAAAACACACACAAACCTGTGGGACTTTGTAGGTGCCTCCTAATGTTGACATTTGGATGGAGATGTCCCTGGCAGCTCCATCAATCAGAGCCAGGAGGTTCTCCTTCCTCCCATAGCCGTAGTTGGGGACATTGGCTTCTCCAGTAGACAGAATGTCCAGCAAGGCATCTGAAGTGCGTAAAGTGCTTATATAGTTGTCATGGATGTAGTAACCAAGTGTGAGATTGTGCAGGAGCTGGGAATTCTTGCTGACCATTTGAATACCAAAAATTGAACTTAGGGTATTTGTTAGAGCAGAACTCTTCCTATTGAAAAACAATATTCATGTTATTATATTCAATAGCAACAACAAATGTTTTAAAATATGTAATGCTTCACAAACCTACTAAGCCTTAAGCCAAGATTGATCCAAATCAAATGATCAATTATGCAAATGAGAGAGGCAACTACAATTGTTTCAATTGTTACTTAAACAAAGGTCATCATTCAAGTGATGAACTCAGGAATGAACCAAGAAAGGAAAATCATCTGGATTTCATTCCGATCCTTTTAAAACTCCATCTTTGGATTTTACTCTCTTCCACAAAGTAAGGCAAAAGAGGGAAGCCGTGGAAATAACAATCATTCAGGAAATTAGACAGGTCCTGGGTACAAAAATAAATGAAATAAGAAGAAAAGGAGAGTGTGAGAATTGCACATGGAGGGAGTGCAACTCCATCACCCTGCATGGCTTACGAAGGAGAAGGTATAGAAGGAGGGCTGTTGAAGGGCAACATTATAGGCGACACCCATGTTTCAGTTGTGACCACACCAATGAGATGGTCTCCAGGCCTGTAAAAGCTCCATCGACTGAACCCATCCTGGTGCTCCAAACTCAATGGGCATTTCCTTCTCAGCTTCCCACAGACTGATGGGGACACCAGCAGCAGCAGCAGCAGAAGCAGGAGGTCCAT